>JAWWEW010000169.1:7421543-7536958 GCA_035583185.1 Anabacerthia variegaticeps
GGGGTTTTGACTGGGGTTTTGACTGGGGTTTTGACTGGGGTTTTGACTGGGGTTTTGACTGGGGTTTTGACTGGGGTTTTGACTGGGGTGCGTGGCCCAAACTCTTGAAAGCTATTTAGAAACAAGAAAACTGAAATGCACTGTATCTGCTTTTCTGTCAGATGTTTTGTAATTAGTCACATGGAGACTTTTGGTCATCAAAGTCAGTCTTCAGAATTTGAGGAGGAGCATGAGTTGAGAGTGCAATGTGATGGGTCTGGCTGCACATCTTTTGGAATTCATTATCAGCTCATTCTTCTAACCTTCTAACTGATACTTTAGCTGAAAAAGAAATAAATGAAGTTCAGGAGATGCAAAAGGCACGAATAGAAATGTGGGAAATGCTCATTTACACTGTTGTGGTTCCCAGCTGTAATGAAAAGCTTGTGCTTTGTTGGAGCTGTGATGGGATCTTATTTGAGGCATCTTGAGTGAGCTGGAATAAGTTAAATAATTTCATGGAGAAGCTGGAAAAGAGGTGAAATAGGCATTCTCAGACCTTAGTTTTCTCATCTTGGGAGACATTTTGGAAGGTGCTTGGAGAGGCCAAAAGATGAAACACTGCTTTTTATTGGAAGGCATATACTATATTTTCTGAGCAGGTGTAGCTGCATTACACACACAGCTGGGGCTCTTGGCACACTGGCACAGGGCTGTGCTGTGCTGCTGGCTGGTCTTTTAATAAGGTGAAATGGAAAAAATGCAGGTGACAGTGGACTTTTGGGCTCCATTCCAGCCTCTGGCTGAATAGCTGAGGTGATGCAGGTTTTTATGTATTATTGAAACCAGTTTATTGTATCTTGTAACTCTCTGAGCTTCAGCAGGAGCAACAGTTTTTCCTCAAGCGAGGAAAATTGTTGGGGGTGAGGAGGAGGTGGTTGTAGCCCAGGATCAGGGTGTGCAGCAATCCTTGAGCAGTGATGGGTGGAATGAAACCTGTTAAACACAGCCTGTCCCTCTCTGCACCCTTCCTGGTTGCTCAGCCCTACCAGTTCCTCTTCTGGGGCAGTGCTTTGGGTTGCTGCTGTAGAAATATATTCTCCCAGAGATCAAGAACAGCCTAATTCACAGCAACATACACACTACCTCATGCTATATTGGAAGATTATTGGTTCATTTTTCCAAGGGAATAGGAAAGATGCAACCAATTGACTTTTTAGGCAATTATACATGCTTTGAGCATTAATATTCTCAGTTTACCTTCTCATTTAAAATATTATGAAAGAACTTGTCAAAACCCCACAAATCTTGAAATGTTTATGTTAAAATATATAGCTTAAGAGTGATTTCTTATACGGTCACAACACATTGTTTTACACAGATATGTGAAATACTCATGGGTTTAGGAGAAATGGCATTTGGCTTGTGTGTGCATCTGTGTGGGCATCTGTGAGGGAAATAAAAGACCTGCAAGATAGTGTTCTCACCCTTTTCTAATCCATTTTTATAACTTCAGGTGATTCTGTGCTTTTGCATTATAAGACATGAATAATGAAAGACAGTCTTGGCTAAATCTGAGGTAAGATCAAAGCCTCCTTTTTTCAGTAATACATTATTTTCTAAAATTTAATTTAGACAAAAATAGACTGAAGCTTCCTTTCAAAGAAGATACAAAATAAGATGTATTCATAATAAAATGTTGAAATGGAATCAACTCTGCACTTCTTTGTCAAGATATTCGAAATGTAAGTAATGAATACAGTTTATTTTTAAATTACAGCAGAAGATTAAGGTAGCTGTCTATGGGGCACTCTGTGTATGCAGGGCTGCATTTATGATATATTTTCAAGAGGAATGTAGAAAATATGCACATTCTTTATTTTCTTCATTTCTGGGATTTGCTCATATGCTGTGTTTAATGTGTCAGAATGATGTGTTATTGATCATTATACTGTAGAATTTTTAGAATCCACATCCTCAAAAGTGGGTGGATCAGGAGAAGGATCTTTCAAGTGGCAGGATGGGTTTAATAAAAAGACCTTATAGTTGCTGAGACCTGAAAGCATGTGTCATTTTGGCCACAGCAACAGCAAGGATGCTGCTCAATCAAGATGCTGCATACTCACAATTCATTCAGTTAGCAGAGAGGAGCAAGTTTCTTTTCTCACCAGTCGCTTTTAGGAACTACATTAGAGAGCAAATCCAGTATGGTCTGAAGGTTAAAATGCTTGTGTGGTGACCTGAATTCAGTCCTCTACCCTGAGTGGCACTGAAGTCAGATCCTGTCTTGTCTCTTTCTATTCTGTGGGACAATAGACAGGCTTATGTGTATGAATAGTGAAGTGAATTTCATGGATTAGAGCTCTTAAGGATTCACATTTAATGTATCTTGAAACAGCTTTTCTGTGAGTGCTGTAACATTGATGTGCTTGCACTAAGGTTGCAATTTTTGTTTTTCAGCATTGCAGGACTTTCTTGATTATATATTTAAATTCAAGTCCTACTACATGCAAGGTGGAATTTTGAAATATTTATGCTCTTTAAATTTATTTCAAAGCTGTGGAAAATTGAGCACTTGCAGAGTTTGTCTAGAAGTTCTTGTAATTCTTCTAAATGAGAAGTATCCCTTTACTTCTGCAAAGTGCCATTAACTACATGTTCATAATATTCAGATTCTCAAATCACCAGTATACCTTAGTTTAAAAAGTCTTTTTCTTCATTGGGAGTCTTATCTGTTAGTGGAATGAGTGTCTCAAGTGCCATAGTTACTGCCCTACTTTTCACTTGGGCCCACTCTTCTTCCCTACCCAAATATTCTTGTATCCAAATTACCCCGTGGTGATGAAGGTGAGGTAGTGAAGCATAAAGAGGTGGTGTAGTACGTTCTACTTGATATGGTAATGCTAAAATACTTATCACAAGATGATACCAGTGATTAGGTCTCCATTTCTTATTCCCAAGCACTGGTCATCATGAAGCCAATGTTTGGTTTGGGTTTTGTGTGTCTATATGTTTGTTGGTTGGTGGTGCATTTCTGTGTTTTTTTGTGTCTTCCTGGCAGCCTAAAGACATCTCTGTTTAAGCTTCAAGAGGTTTATACTGTGTGTACCAGGGCTGATTTGTCTCTTTTTAGGATACTTGTATTTTTTTAATTAATTAAGACAACTTCCTCATAATGCTTTCCAGATGTGGCTTCCTAGTGCTTTTCTCTGATTGTCCCCAACACAGAGTTTTCTGATCATGCTTCTCAGGTGTGGTTTTCTAATTGCTTTTACCTTAATTACATAATTTACAAGCAACAGTAACATTGCTCAAATAAGTCATGTCTACATTTTTTGTTTAATTTCTTTAGAATTATGCAGCCATAATTCATTAAAATAAAAATATGTGAATGCAGCTTCTTATTAACTTATTAATTTCTAAATAATAATGTCACTGTTTCCAATGTTGGCGGAATTTTTACTTGATTTGTTATTTTTCTTTAGGATACAACAGTACCTTAACTGCTATTTCTGCTATAATGTAAGCAAAGGTGTTGAGCACATACCAAATAAGGTCATCACATAAATTACCATAGTAATGTCCTTATTTCCTGTCTCCTGTCAGAAGGTCAGAGTTGCAGGTGTTAGCTCTGCTTAACATTATTAGCAAGGATCTGTGGATGATATTATTTTTTGGCAATTTTTTTACAGCATGTTAGATGAAAAAGATGCAGTATCAATGAGGCAAAAAGTGTTATATGAAAACTCTCAAATGAATTGTCTGTCCATTTATAAACAGGTAATAAATAAGTAGTTAATATAATAAATGATTATTCAGAAGATGTTTCTGGTTTTGTCAGACGAGCAAAATTTATATTTTGCAAATGTATAATTCATCACAACTCCAAAAATAAATTATCCTTTGCTGTTTCCCTTGTGAGACAGTCAATTGGAAGCCTTGGGGGCACGCTCAGGAGAATATCACTTTATTACTCCTTACTTTAGAGGCAAGGAGTAAAGACAAATTGCTTCCAGCTTCATTTTTCTTGCCAACAGGTCAAGCAAGAAATATTTTTTCCTTATTTATTTTTGTTAGATTTAATTTTTGGATGAAAATTTTTTCATTGCTGAGCGCTAATAACAAGCATTACAGCCTTGATAAATAGGCTTTATGAGTAAGATCACAGCAAGAAAACTTCTTTCTTGAATGCTAATGTGTGGAAATGTGGGTAGAAATGTGGGTACAGAGGCAGCAGAGGGGTTTTCTCATGCTGTGGCATGGAGTGGGGCTGTGTGAGGAGGAGACCTGCCTGGGGCATCAGCATGCTCTCAAGTTCTCAGCACAATCCCCAAATTTTTATGATAGCAACCAAGATCTGAGTGCAGGTCCAGCTAAATATGATTTAAGGTGTAAGGCAGGTTCTGCTAATGTCTTGAAATGAAAAAGTAGTTTGGGAGAAATGAGAAGTCGGGAGATCCCTGCTTAGAGTGCTCTTTTTGAAATTTATTTTTAGACCCAAAAGCTGTTGTGAGTGTCAACACTTGGAAGCACCAGCACTCATTAATCTTAGAAGAGCAGGGCTCAATGAAATGATTGAAGCTTTGGAAGAGTTAGGGATGATTTTGTGTAGGCAGGATGTAGATAAAATACTTCAAGAGTTCATGAGCTGGCCAAGCTGTCACAGGTCAGAAAGCATCTGAAGGAAAGTTAAAAACTGTGGGTGTAGTGCAATTCTGGGAAGAAAATAGAATCCTTGAAAAACAGTGGCTAGCCACCCCACACCCCATCCCCTGCATTTGACTAGCCCATATCCATGAGCAGGCAGAGCCTGGATTAATCTCCTCAAATTTTGAGCAGCTCTCCAGGCTGCCTATGCTGGGATGTTCAGCTTTCCTGTATGTTTGATAACCAGAGATCCATGGCTGAATTGTTCTCTGGAAGTGCACTGCTCCTTGGGGGAAGAAACCATCAGCAATTTGCTTCCTGGTTCAGTTGTTTTAGAGATGAGCTTCATGACAGGTGGGGCCTTGTGGTCCCACAGTGGTCAAAGTCCATCAGGAAAATGCCTTTCAGCACCAGCCTTTTCCCTGGGGTGCCATCAGGAAATAACTTGATGTTCTGCATCACCTGGTTCCCAAGTGGGCACTTGAGCTCATGGAGGAGGTGCCCTCCTGCTCACGTCTATCCTTTCCCATTCCCAATGTGCTGCTTGTTCCAGGTAGTCATGGAAGCAGCTGTAGCTCCACCTTGCCAGTGGGTTATACTTTCCTCTAGAAGAAATATTTATAGTGTTTGTTGCACAATTGTGCCTGTGTCATATTATTTTGTGCTGAAAGCAACCACAGACTGTCTTTATAATTGTAGTGGAATTTATTGGAAAACACTTTTGGCTTCAATGTTGCCCCTCAGTGCCAACTGGATGGTCTTGTGGGTTTATTTGCACATGGTATGCACTTCGTTTTGGTCTTATTTAACTGATTCTCTGACTAGAGAGAAGAGCTTTTGAAATATAGGTCTACTTTTATACCAGTATCTCAAAGGAATGTGTTCTTTAATTCAGCAGAGAAAAGTCTTAATAAACTGCCAGTGATCAGGATCTAATTGAATTTACTCAATTAGAAACAGCCATTAAATGAACTTAAAAAATGGAAATATAGTACTGAAAAATTAAGCTTTCAGAAATAAATTCAAATTAGACACCAAGGAACATTTTTATCATCTTCCCATTACTTCAAAAGGAAATCAGGTTTAAATGAGTTCCAAAATGATCTGAATGTGGGTAGCCTGGTGCTGTGGCCTTGTGCCCACAGGAAGGGACCAGCAGGGACAGGCAAGCCATGGGTCCAGTGTGTGCACAGGCCAGGTTAAGCTGCACAGGTTGCAGTTGAGCTCAGGTTACTCTTGATCCTTGTTCCCTTTGTACAAAACACCTTTTTGGTTGTTACACTCCCACCTTTTTCATAAAGTAGGACGAATACACTGGCAGATTATTCTGGGGAAGACCCTGCTATGAAGTTTTCCCTTAATATCTATGCACAAAAATTCAGAATATGCAGGGTTTGATTTTTGTTGGTTTTAAATGCTTTTAATAGTATTGCCTAATTGATGTATTAGTTACACTCATGATATGCTACTTTAATTGGAAAAAAAATTAAATCCAGTAGAGTACTTATGTTTTTCTTATCAATGCAAAATAGGTGACCAAAACAGATGTTGTGCTAAGAATATTACATGACTGAAAATTAGGTCTAATTTTATTAATGCAACTGTTGATTTTGATGCATGGTTAGACATGGTGGTATGTGTATGGAGAATTGCTTTCTTAAGGTAAAATGGGGCAGGTAATAAATGAATCTTATAATAACTTGAGTAATGTGACAAATTGCTGTGGCGTAGTTAGCAATGTTGCTAAATGGGCAATGTCAAGGCTGTCCCTGTGGTTTGACTGGTGTTGTTCTGATGTTCTTGACTGAGGCACAGAGAGACATTAGCAAATGTAGAAATAACATGCAGCTCCAAATGCACCTTATTTTTAAATTGGATTGAAAATGACTGGTTTTGAGCATAACAGAAGATGTAAATCAATAACAGTATAGGATATGCCTTTTAATATGACCCAGTGTGAACTAGTGTAACAAGTTGTAATATCTGTAGTTGAAAACATTTTACTGTCATCATTGATTGAGAATAGACCTGAGCCTCTGTTTTGGAGGACAGATGTATAAATCACTCACTGCCTAAATTCTTGTGGGTGTTACATAATGTAATATCTAAACGGGCATGTGCTGGGTGAGATTTGTGAGGGATTCTTGCTGTATTCTGCAGTGATAAGAGACTGCATTCAATTCCAAGCATCATGTTCCCCCCAAAATACAAGCAAACAGAGAATTTGGATGAGGCCAACATATAGAAGTGTTGTAAACCATGAAAGAACTGTAGCTTACAGGGTGTTAGTGGGGGAAGTGAAGCAAGACACATCTCCACTTATAAGACATACAAGTGTTGATGAGACAGAGGGTAATGGAATTAAATTTAAGTGTAGAAGGCTTGGATTTGATGCTCTGAAAACCTTTCCATTAACAATGAGGATAGTGAAGCATGAATAAGTTCCATGGGAAGGCTGTAAAGTCTGCCACTATGCAGTGTGAGAAATCACACAGGTATGACAGCAGGAGTTGGACTGAATGACCTCTAGTTTTGTTTGGGGTTTTTTTTGTTTGTTTTTTAGTTATTTGCAGTTACTGAACTGTGAACATTGCTATATTGCTGTAGGAATGACTATGGGTTGGAGTGTGGGTTTTGATCTTGTGATCTCAGCATACAACGCTGGGTTAGGAGCCACTGAATTTTACTGTTATTTGATGTATCCTTTGGGTTTTCAAATTCTGTCTCTGCTCTTCAGTGTAAGTCTGTCCCAGCTGTATTCAGTGAGTAGATGCTGAGAAGAACATGGAATATTGCTGTCAGGAATTGGATCCTGTTGAAAATGCTTTTGTATTTGCTAATATTTGATCAACAGTGTGATGTTATATAATGGTTTGTAGAGGTCTCAACACTTTAGTAAAATAAATTGCACACAAATGAGTGGGGCCTTTTAGAAGTCTGTGAATTGCCAATCGACCCAAAAGATCCAAATACTTTCCCTCTCAGTTCTGTATCTTTTGAAGGTGGCTGTATTTCATGTCAGCACTTCTGACATATGTTTGAATCTTCAGGCTTTTGAGAGCTCTTACCTCCTGTGCTCCTGTGCTGGTGGTACCTTTCTAGGAGCTGTTGTCAGCAGCTCAAACTCTGGAAGGGTAAGATGATCCCACTGCAAGTGAGTGCTTTTAATCAAGATCTGAAAAGAATCTGAATAGAATAGACACAGACAAATCAGACTTTGCTTCAGTGACAATCCTTCTTGCCTCTTCCTCTGGCAGTTATTTAATAATTTAGTTAGATTAGTCCCATGTGAATGCTGAGGTTTGCTGGGGTATCACAGAAAAGTTGACACTTAATCTCCTCAAGATTTAACCTGAGATCTCTGTGAATGCCACACAGTTTTGAAGGCTGTATTAATACCAAAAGCTTTCTGATTACTAGGAAGCTGATGGCTTAGTGCTACTTTTGTCAGGTCTCTGCTAAGGTTTGCATGTTTACATAAGTGTATGAGTTCTTCAAAGACTGCAGAAATTGCATCTAAATCTGTAGGTGTGATACATAGCTGATGAAAGTTAAATTTGTGTTTTAATCTGGCTGGAAACAAGTCTTATTGTCGTGAAATGCTTGTGTAGTGTTAGGTGGTTGTCAACTGAAAACATGCCATGGGCTCAAGTGGTGGGGTGGGAGTGTGGAATTGGCTGCACTGCCTTGAGCCTGCTCTCACTGAAGGTGCTGGAAGCAGAAACAACCCAGGGATGCTCCTTTTCCAACCCATGCTGTGCTTTGGAGTGGCATGCATGGATTTCTGAGCTAGTTAACAGCCCAGCTTTGGAGCTGAAATCAGTTAGGCTGAGGCTGTGGCTGAGCTGCTAAATCCTGCTGGGAGGTGGGATAATTACCTTAAGCAAAATATTGAGAAAATCCAGTTACACAGCCTTCAGGTCCTGAACTGAGAACAACACAGTGCTGCACTGAGCTGCCTGGTTGTACTGAGTTTGAACTCCTGCTTTGTCTTACTCTATTATTATATCTTTTAAATTCCCCCTTTATTATTTTCTGTTTGAAGGTAAGCTAAAGTTTTCATACTTTGTTTTCTGATATCTGGGAAATTTGCCTGCCAAAAGGAAAAGCAGCATTACAGTAAAACACAATCACTTTTCTCTGGACTAAGAAATGTGAAACTAACAGCAAATCAGTCCTCTTTAACAATAACGTATTTGCTTTTCTGAGAATATATCATGTACCATTTAACAATAATTTTTGAAATATTTAATTTTAATGTGAACTGTAACTTTGATTGGCAATCTCATCTGGTGCAATTTTTCTTTATTAATACCTATTCGTTACAGCCAGCCATTATGTGATGTATATTATGACATAAACTTTAAAATGTGATATACACACAGGTATTTCAAGCTTCAGCTATTCTGGAGTCTCCGTATTAGATTATCATTAGTTTCAAATACTTGTAACATCAAAACCTTATGGCTGTATAAAAAAAAAATTCTGAACACTCCAAAAACTCAATGGGTTGCATTTGAGATGAGTTGGTAAATTGTGGTGAATCTGGAGGTGAGCAAATTGCCCTAGGTCACTTCTAGAGGGGTATTAAACCACCACGAGAATCCAACTATTTAGAGGTGGCGCAAACCATTTATTGAGAAAGAGGAATAAAGCTCTGATGGTTGTGTTGGTCTGGTTCTTGGCAGGTTGTCATTCCCCTGGGGGTGCAGCAGTTTGGGGTTATTGTGGTAGAAACAAAAGGTAGTTGGAGCTGTGGGGTGGATTTGTGAGAGTGGTGAAAAAGGTGGGTGTGCAAATTTGTCTCTCTGCTCAAATACAAGTGTAACTGCCTGGAATAGATGATCACACTTCCACACTGTCTACCCAAAGCAAACATACTGACTGGAATACTTTTTAACTTGTGTTCCCTTGCCAAATGTCTGTATTGCTAGGGTTGGAACAGGAAAGAAGTTTGCATGCTCTTTAAGAGATGTTTTATTTTCTCCCATATTCTTTCCCTACCAGACTCTTCTCTCTTGCTCTGCAGTCGGAAATCCCATGGAGGCTCTTCCATGGTTCTCTGAGATGCTTTTACCTTCTGGTTATTTCTCCCTTGTTTTCTTTTCCCTTCAAATCCCTGTTTTCCCCTGCTACCTGTAGCATGATCACTTGTTTGCTTCTGTAGCCTGGAGTTCTATTTATGTTCCTGCAAGGGAAAACAGAATTGTCTTTCTCTCCATAGCACACTGTCAATCTTTGTCTTCTTCCCAGGTCTTTCACTTGATGGTTTTTCTTCTCAGATCTTTGTTTTTCTTACAGCTGCACAAAGTTTTATTCTTTGTCATGCTTATGGGTTCCTTTAATATCTGTTTTCCTCAAGAAATCTGTCTTTGCCTCTGTCCTCTGTGCAGTGTTACTGAAGGACCTGAGCTGACTGCTCACATGCTCTCCCTCTGGTGCCAGTGGACATTTTGGCATTCTGCACCCACCTTTTCTGGAGCTGGATGGGAACGTGTATAATTTCATGTATTCAGGGCAGTAGCTAAGCTAAGCACAGCCTGACATGGAAACATGAAACATCGGAGCACATTTAGAAGTGTGACCCCATGTATCCAAATACTGGAGTCTTTTTTTTAATTTTGTGTTGTAATGAATATGTATGTGATGGTAACAGTAAACACTGATTTTTATTAAAAAAAAAAATAAATTCAATTAGTACAAAAAAGTAAGGTCTGCCACCCAATCCATGGTAAATGCTGTAGAACACTTTTATAAGGTTCCCTGGCTAAAGAAAAAGTCTATTTTAAAGTTATTAAAGTTCTATAATAAACTAGCTTTCTGAACTCACTGATAAAAGTACAATGTTCTGTGGCTCAGTATAATAATTCAGTGAAATTAACCAAGTAAGTGGTCAATGAAGCAAATGATTAAAAAGCAGGAGATTGAAAAATTAAGATTAAGAAGGGGATAAAATTGCATTTTCTATTACTGTACATTTTGTAGGTCATAATTAAAGTCTGCCATATAAAGACTAAAACCACCCTTTTAAAATGTGCCTGAGTATGTAGGGGTGGTTATGTCTTTGCCCACTGTATCAAACTATGTATGTGTTGCTAACTTTAAAGGCCTTAAAACACTTACAAGAGTATTTGCAAACCAGGAAAAAAAGGGAATAAATTTTAGAAATGGTCTTAAGGAGCAGTTCCAGCTTTCCTGCCTTTCTAATGCTTTTTTTCTAGATAGCCTTAGCTGGATTGCACAGGCACTGTGGGGTATAAGAATGACCAATATACTTGAAGACAGCACACTTTTTCAGATTCTCATATGAATATATAGGAAGATAATTCTATTGGCCCACATTAGAAGATCTCTTCCTTATTCAGCACTGAGGAACGATCCTTGTAAAACTACTTAGTGGTTTGGGAGAGTTGCATCACATTATTCTGTGCAGTGGGACAGTGTTATCTTAAAATCAGGAGGCTCCAGAATACTGATTGAGGCTATTTCTTCTTTCTACCTTGCTTATGTCAGGGACATGTCATGGCCACCTTCTGGCTTTTTTCCCTGCTCTGGGAGTCTGGATCTGCTCAGTGTGTGTACTGGGAGGCTTGAAGGGTCCTACAGTTCTGGTGGGCATAGTAGGCTGCGCATCCATAACAGACAGCTCAAGTCTGAGTTCTTCTGAACATGCTAAAAAGGTCCTTTAGCCATGAACACCTTCTGATGCCCAGTGTGGTGTGTGCAACATGGTGTCACACCAGCTATGTTGCCTTTTTCTGATCTTATCACAACTATGTGTATTCCCAGTAGTCTTGAGCTCTGAGGATCTATTTCTTTCCAGGTCTTCATAGAAAACCTGTCAATAAGCTCGGCACTAACTTGCAGCAGAAGCTTTTGCATATTAGAGGTAATCTATTGTGATCAGGTTTGTTTTTTATTTGATAGGATTCTGTCTCTGGGATCGCTAATTGATTATCTTGTGCATTAAACAAATATTTACAGTTAGGTTCACAGACCATGCTAAGGCATTTTAAGCCTGTTCAGTCCTGCTAACTTCAAACTTTGCAGCGTTGGTGGGTGTGCTTGTGTGAGTAGAGCAGCTTCTAAAGGGAAGGAAGAAACTCAGTGTAAGCAATCCTGCCAGAGGGGATATCAGTGGAGATGTTTGGATGTCAGCAGGAGCTGTAACTTGACAGGCTGGGCTATTTCTTTGTAAGAGCTTGGTGCTCTTAGATCTTGTCACTCAGAAAACTCCTTTTGACTTTCCAGTGCTGGTGGTGATAAGCAACTACTTAAGAGACTCTCAGACAGGCACTGCTGTTGTTTGCTGGCTGTGCTACGTGTTGACCTAATGCAAAGACACTGGTTTACACCACTTTGATATTGCTTCCTTGTGTTGATACCTGTGTCTGGATATTTGCTTTCATCCGGTAGCTGTAATATTTGAAACTTTATGTACTTGGCACCAAGAGAAATTTTTAGCTCTGTGCATAAATTAATGGCCTGAATTTTACCAGTGTCAGGTTTCCTCAATTTCTACTGGTGTCAGTGGAAAGTATTTAACACAGCAGTATTTCAAGCCATTAACTTTGAACATGTAAACAATTGTCCTCAGGCAATTGGATGTAAATATAACAGCTTGATTTCTCTAGTACTAGTTCTATAACTAATTAAGGGCTATTACTCAATATTTTTGATGTTATTAATGTCTTTTAATATTTGCAAATATTTCAAGACTGTAGGTATTGGATGGGAGTCTGAAAGTCTCAGTGTATTAAGTTTTCATAATTAAGTGTGATTTTTGTGGTTACCTTTTAATATCCCAACTTGGGGACCTCAATTGTATCTAATTATGTTTCAATTGAAAATAAGATATTCCACAGACTGAAGCTGTAGATCAGAGCTCATTACTAAAGCAGCTCATTATTTTTAATGAGCAACTTCATTATATCTGACTCTGCAGAGAACAAGGCATAATTCTGTCGATGCAGAGAAGCTTGTTAGACTTTGGTAGCCAGCAGCATACAACTAACTTGAACTGGGTAACAAAGACAAGTAGGGTTAAAAGAAAGCTCTCTTAGAATTCTAGCACATCCCTGCAGGTGAGTCAGTCTGCAAAATAATTTTCTAGTTCTTTTCTATTGGTGTGAATTTTGTTAGTCTGGAATAGCTGAATGTTCCTTTTTTAGCTATATATTTGACCTCTTAAATGGCCTGTGTTAGGAAAGGAATTGCAAGGAAAATTATACTCTAAAGAAGGGGTGACAGCATTTTTCTGCCAATCCAAGTGCTGGCTGGGAGTGTTACAACAGGTCTTCTGTCCCCTAATGCAGCATTATTGTGTTGTCTTTGAATTAGCTTATGAAATGTAAAATTGTTACCTGACAACTGCCTGGGGAGGGTACAAATTAGCAAGGGGCCTCAGGTAAACATGCTGTTAATACAACACAGTGCAGGTATTTTTGTGCCTCCTGGCAGGGAATTTGATGCTGTTCTGTTGCACTGAATCTGTTGGAAATCCACTGTGAAGGTGCTGGAACTCTGCTCTGAGACAGGAGTCTGTCTCTGCAGATCTGCTCCTGGGTTTCCATCAATGCATTGCTTAAAAGGAGCAGGTATTGTTAATGTACTTACCTTTAAACCTGATCAACTTTGTGTCATCTTGGACACATAAGCTATTTAGTTTAGAATTTGCATTTTTCACTAAATTTGTTAGCGACTTCTAGCTTATTTCTTAGTGTCTAGGGTCATAAAAATGATGGTGCAACATCTCTGGCTTTCATGCTCCAGACTTATTTAATGTTTTAATAAAAATTTAGCTGAAGGAATAAGGAATACTTTTGGTAAATTTGGAAGGTACTTTTGGAACTGAATTAACTTACTTTGGAAGAATGTCCTGAAAAATCAGAATATAAAATAACCTTCATAAAACGGTGACATGATCTAAAATCAGAAAGATGAGAACCACAGCAAACACAGTTGTGTTCTGTGTTTGGAAAGGCAGACTTAAATGCCCAAAGGGAAGAAAGGGAGAACTTGAGAAGTGGCAGTAAAGTGCAACTTTATTAACATGTTAGCAGAAAACAAACTAAATGTATATCAACAGTTTAATGATGATCCAAAACTGAATTGCAAAGCTTTTTCTCCATGTTTGTGTAGAAGTTTTGTGTACTTTTCAATGAAATAGGCACAAAGACTTGTGTCTCTCGCTTCTGTTGTCTCTTCTTTTTACGTCATCTTTAAGTTACTGGAATCAGTAAGTGAAACAGAAAAGGGCTTTTCTTACTGCTGAGTGGACTATTTCTGAAACATTTGACATAGGTGATACAGCAAAACACTAAGCATTTCATGTGCAATGAAATTTTCTCATTTTTAAGGATGATTTCTGATGTAGAGGTGTTAATGCAGTGTGTAGGGCCTTCCAAAATCGAATATAGATAATTGCAACACTGAAACCACTGTTAAACTTTTATGAAGGGCAATATAATATTTGTCTGAGGTCTCCAGTGCTCCTTAGGCACTGAGCTTAAGTCCCACTTAATCTAGCAAAATCCTGCTTTGGTGTCAGTGAAGTTGATATAATTATCATTGTACTTATTATTATTTCTTTCCATCTGAAACTTCAGAGAGCAGTTAAGACTGTGAAGAGCATTGTTGTTAAAAATCAAGGAGATCCCAGAATTAAACCCTTATTCATTGGCTGCACTGTCTGTCAGTTCAGATTTGTGGTTTGCTTTCTGTGACTGGAATTAATATTGCTGACCACTGGTAGCACAGGCTTTGCATGTTGCATACATGACCTTTTAATGCAAATCTCTCAAAGCAGATAGAAAGCAACAGGAGAACTACAGGAGTACATTTTTACATAAAAAGAAATCAGATTTATTACCTACCTCACAGGTCTGCTTTCACTTTCTTTGAACTCCTTTCTACTATCTTTTAAGTTGTGATAAGACCTTCCTTTCTGTACATCTATTTGATTTATTAATTTATCTCCCTATGAAATAGCAGAGCATTTCTAGAACATGTAATCTTCTGTTTAAGTAATTTCATCTCAACCTAAAGCTGAATGAACGCAATTTTCATTCTGTTAGAAAGATTCTTTCAATTTTTTCAAATCAGAGCATGTCATGCCAGAACTAGAATTGATCAGAAGTGACGCTGTCTATTCAAATGATCAGCAATTATCAGGAGACTCAACAGATAACAGTGTCTGCAGGACAAAGGCAGCTGATAATGAGCCTGAACTTACACTGAAAGGGTGTACTTCATGTGCTGTTTTGATATGCTCTAACATGCAGTGAATACACATACTATCTTTGTAACAACATCTGGTAAGGTAAAATTTCTGCTCTGTAGAATTCTTGGTATTTTTGGGTCACTCCTCGAAAATCAACCTATAAACCTAAAAAGCTGCCTCTTGAGCAACCAGTACAGAAGTCTGTATAATACTTATACTTCTCAAAACCTGTAAATGTGTTAAAGCAGAAATCAGGTCTAAAAAATCCCTGGAATTTTCCGTCTGTTTTTATTTATCCATTTAGTTTTGTGTGGAAATACAAGTTGCATGAGACTTGAGGAATGCTGTAAAACTGTGTAACAGGAGTTGGCAGTAATTTTAGAAACAAAATGGAGAATAGTTCACTGCTTTTCATATCACCATTTTTTTTGTGCTAAGATTCCTCTTCCTTGAGAAGTTTTTTCCAGTATGTTTAGAGAGATCAGAAGTGGATTAAATATAGGGCAAAACATTGTAATTGATTCATCCTTTCAGGCTGATTTTGCCTTTTTGTTGTGATCCATGTTGTTTAATCAATCCACTAATCTCTATTGGAGCTGCAAGAAGAGAGCATTGACTCGATGCTTCTCCCACCAGGCTGTGGCTCCTTCAGGGGGCTGGGAATCCTGAATGATCACCTAAACTGATGATCCCTGCAGGGGCAGGCAGATCTGGACTGAGGGGCATTTCTGGTCTAATTTAGAAGTCTTCAGGAACTTAGGCTTTTTTTTTTTAAACTATGTTGGGAACTTTACACCACATGTAGCACTGGCTCATTAGAATTGCCATTGGCAACTCTGTAGATTTGTTGTTTGGGACAACAGGTCCTCCTTGGCAACAGCCTGGTTAGTTTGTCTTGAATATATTCATAATTTTAACTGAAGATGCGTCATTGCAGGATATTACTGTGCTCTTGTTTTAAATGGTTTCTTCGGTTTTTGCTTCTTTTTGTAGCAACAGTTTATTGCCACAAATTGTTGATATATGTTGCTGACAAAGAGGACGACCTGGACATTCTGTATATGCATATTAATAAATAACAAAATGTTGTTTCCAGTGACAGTGAAGTCAATGAACAAGAGAGTTCCTAAGCACCTTATGGAATATTCTTGCTCAGTAAACAGTAGTTTGTGTACTATTATTCTCCAAATACAACTCAATGGGTGTTACGTAAATGCTGTAGCTGAGATGATAAGAGACAAGACTCAAGAAAATAAATCTGCAAATAAATGCTGTGAATTATTGAGGAAGACAAGTTCCATCATTGTTAAGAATAAAATAGGCTTTTTGGGCAGTTTTTAGACAGAAAAATACTGCTTTTTCAGATGTGCTGTTTAGTGTTTCTCAGGAAAAAGTTGTCCTAGTTGACTAGTGTGAAGGGGATTTTTTTGATAAATTTATATGCATTTACAGGTGCTTTTTGTTAACAACTAATCTAAGTCCATAATTTTAGAAGCCACAGGAGAGCCTAAAGCAAAAGTTGACTAAAGGCAAAGATTTTTTTTCAAAGCAGATTTTGAAAAGAAATGCTACTGTACAAAACATTCTGAACTTCAAGAGCACACTTTGGCGTGCCTGAATTCAAGAGCCAGCTCATGACTGGCAGTGGGACAAACTTTATGGAAAAAGTCAAAATTTATGGTTAAGTTAGTAGTGACCTTGTGCTGTGCTGTGCCAAATAGGGCTGAGTACTGAAACACAAGCAGTGATGGGGCTTTTACGGACAGAAACACAACAGGGATTGGAAAAGGTGCCCAAGTGGCACCTGGCCATGGAGATCTTGAGAAAAACAGGAGCTAATCATTATGGGATTAGAGTTTCTTAATGAAGTCCATGGATTACTGCAGCTGTAAATATTCTTTGTGAAAGAGCTGTGCTGCCAGGGGCTCGGTGATGAATAGCTGCCCTTGGAGCTCCCCTCCAGGGAGTGTTTAGAAACTGTGGAGGTAGAAATAGCATAAAGAGAACACACTCCCTTTTCCATAACTTATCTTGGTGTCACATGCTGAGTTGATTGGTTTGGGGTTTTATTTTTTCAGTGGGGATAATCTAGAAGAGTCCAAATAACCTTCAGCCTTGCAGTGTCCTGTGTTTGAGCTTCATTTCAACTCAGGTCTCATGGAGAGTTTGAAGGAAGATGCCACTGGTCAAGGAGCATCACAGTTTTGGAGGCTCCTTCACCAGATGTACTCTGAGAACAGCCTGGCATTTGCATATTCTGTTTTCCTCTCCAAACAGAGAGAGATTTGTGTTCTGAATTTAGTGCAGAGTTGAGAGATTGTTTTAATGAACTGCATTTAGGATCTGCCTAGTTTCCTATGGACTCCCAGATAAACTCTCTGTATGTCTCGAAGACAGCAGCAGGCATCACTTGAATTTATATAATCTCCTGTTGCAGTGGGTTAGCTTTAACCATTGTAGTTAAAGCAGTATGACTTTTTCTGCAAATGTGGGCCATGTATGGACTGTAATTTCTGTAGCAAGAATTCACCAAAGGGTGATTTATAGAGGCATCCTATCAGGAATTTTGACAGCCTGGATTTAAATCTCCATCTATATAAGGACTTCTACCTGCATAGCAGTTACATAGAGGAACAAAGTACCAGCTGATTGCAGATAGTTGACAAAAAAATGGCTTTTTTAAAAATGTGAAGGTGTTTTAGAGATGTCAGTTGCAGTATTTTTTTTTTCCTCCTAGTGAAATACTCAATTTAAACTCAGAAAGGTCCACAATAAATAAATAACTTAATTTAAGATATCTACTTTACAAGGGAGATCAAGGTTCAAGTCTTTGTTCTCAGAAGATAAAGGACTTTCTGCATAAATATAGCTAGGAGTCTGGAAAGATATTTTCCAGAGTGCTTCCTCTTGTCAGTCTCTAATTTCACCGTTTTTACTCCAGAATTATGCTAAAACCATTTCTCATTTCCTAATTCATAATGAAAACGTGTCAAAAGCTGGGTGATTTTTGTGTGAAATACAATTCTTGGTTTCTGGCCAACCATCTGCTGATATATATGGCAGTCACTTAATACTAATTTCCTGCAGTGAGTCCTGATCCAGAGAAGGCATTAAGGGGGTGTGTGTAATACTGAGTAGTCTCACTTGTATGTGCTTTTCTGGCTTATATCATATTTTTTTCACCAGCATAGGCATGATTAAAGGTCTGGCTGTGTTTTCCATTTTAGATATCTTTTAAAAATTTGTATCTTTAGGACAAACTTTGTGCACACTGAAAGTTGGTAATAAGGATTGCTTATGAGGAAAAAAATTCTAAAATTTAGAGTAACCTACAACCTCAAACTACTACATGTGTCCTTTATTTTCAAAATAGGAATGCATCAGCTTCTGAAACTCTAAGCTGAGGTTCTTTCAGTCTTTTTAGATTATGAATTTTTCAAAGGGGAATGACCAGCATGTTCTGGGAAGCAGTACCTGTTTTTGAAAGCTCTGAAACTACTACCAGAGTAAATTATCACCCATAGAAGCAGGAGTGACAGAATAAGATTAGCTAATCTGCCTCTTTAAATTGATTGCTGAAGCATTTTTGCTGCCATTCATTGCAACTTTTGGTCATGTAAGTTTCGGAATAGATATGAACTTTAAAAGCAAATGGGACATTACTCTCAATATTGTACTTCAAGCTTGAAGAGAGATTATTTAACCAGTCTATCCTTAACTAGATGGAAGTGAATTTTGAATTTGTCATTTGTAAGAAATTAGTTATTTAATAATGATCAGCCTGGCAAATAACTACTGGGACTTAAAGTATATATACATGTATAATAGATATACATTTATGCATAGGTATACACACAGACATATTTTGAATTCATGCAGCTATCACTAAATACTAAACTGTATGTGATCTTTTTTCCTTGAGGGAAAATAATTATAATAGTTGTAGTGGTAACAAGATGTGCCTTTGCTGCTTTTATTTTTCTTCAGAACTCATTAAAATGAGATTTCCACCCTGACAAGGATGTTTAGTTCTATTATAATACTTAGAGGGGGAAAAAATTATGTCTAACCGAGTCTAATGAAATGATGTGTCTTGCTTTCCATCTTCCTGTTTGATTCCCTGGGTTGCAAACGTTTTAGGCTGATGACTGTAATTATTTGCTTTTACAATACCTGAAACAATGCAGCATGGTTCTCAAAAAAATACAGGTAAAATAATAATCAATTTATAACTCAAAACTGTGGCTCTGTCATTTCAAATTTGTATCTACTTGTTTTTCAAGTGCATTTATGTTTTAGCATGAGGTCTTGTTTCAGTATTTTGAGGGTCAGGATGAGTCCTATTCCTGAAATAATTGAAGAGCAGCAAATTCAAGATGAGGCTTTCCCTGTATGTTACAGGTTTTGCTTTTGCATTGGAAGCAATTTATAAAACCTACTATTTGGGATCTAATGTTAATCAGGGTCCTTGCTTTGTCTTTCTAGCCCACCTTTCTAGCCATGGTCAGTTTGGGCAGGCAAGGTACCTGTTCATTCCTCCTACCAGCACCACACTGTGTGCAGCAGAGAGCTCTCCTTGGCTGAGAACAGGATGGTGCTTCAAAAAAACACACCTAAACCCTAAAAATGAACAAACTAAAAAACCCAGAACAAACTCCTTCTTCTTGGGAATGGCCAGGACTGACTTTGAGCCCTAGGTGGTCCTTGAGGAGATGCAGGAGAAGCAGGTTATGACATCCACACATTTGATGCCTGCAAAGGGCTGTGAGCAGCTACCCCTGAAACTGAGCTCATCTAGCAGATGCTCCATCACCTCCCATGTCCCCAAAGCAGGCCATGCTTTTATTGGCATCTGGACAGTCTTGTCTCAGTGCCCTCAGAGGACAGTATTTCCCTCTCTGAGCTGAGCCAGCCATCTCTGAGAAGGGGTGTGAGCAATAACTGGGAATCTCATTGGACTCTATAATCCACTCATTTAACATGGCATTCCCCTAGGCAATATCTGTGCCCACACATGTAACTCATCTGTAATGATGTGGAGTTTAGCAACATCGCAGCTGTCTTTAAGGTAGTTAGATGTGGTTGTGGCTTCAGGAGATGAAATTTAAAGGTTTATATAGCCCCTTTTTAACAATGTAAAGTGTAGACTCATCTAGGACATCCTCTCAGCTGCTTAAGGGAGCTGGAGGTGCAGGAGGTTGTGTTCTGGGGTGGGGAGCTGAGAGCCAGGCTGGTACAGGAAGAGGGAGGAAATATCAGTAGGAAGGGGATGGATGGAGAGAACTGGAAATTCAGACTTGGAGCCCTTGTGTCACACAGAGCTTCTCCATGTCCCTGAAAGGGAGGAGCACCTTCAGCTCAGCTCTCTGGCTCATTTTGCTGCCCTCAGCAATCCACAGGTCCAGGCATCTGCCCACTTTCTGAACAGAGGCAAAAACAACCCTCAATAGCAAAAAAAAACCCAATGGATTGCAGAAAGCCCAATTTTAAAATTTAAATTAGGAGTTCTGATTAAATCAAAAGGTATTATCAAGGCGTTCTTTTGTGGAGAAACCTTTAGTTCATATTTTATGCAATATTTTGCAAGCATGAGCACCAAAAAAACCCCAAAAACCAAAAAACGAAGCATAAAAAAAGCCAACCCCACACACCAAGCCCTGTCTCAGATGAGAGCAGCAGTAATTAGTGTTGTTGTTCTTGTAGGCTGACAATAACATACTGGTTGTTTTATTTTCTCTGTAATATGTAATGAGTATTCCATTTGGATTATAAAACAACACGATGAATGAATTGGTCTGTATCGATTAAACTCCTGTACCAGTCAGTAATCATTTTGTTTCTCAGGCTTTTATGCCTTCAGAGTGGGAATTAAAAAATGGTTTAATTAGAATGTGGGGAACTATCCCCTTCAGTCAGCATCTGCTAACAATAAAGATAAAAGGCTTAAAGCAGGAAGGCCCAATGCCTTTTTAAAGTGGGAAGTCATGAAAGATGGTGGTGTTTGTTTCATCATCAGACTCTATGATTTCTATTATTTTTAAATATGTTTCACTTTTTTTTAGCTTTTTCTCATTTAGTTACAGTATCATCTACTTAACTTACTATTTTCCAATGATTGGTCATTTTTTAAAGTCTTGTAATTAGATGGTTAATGTTTCACTGAAGCAAAAATATTTGGAACATCTAGTAATGAAGAACTAAATAAACTAGTTCAAAGCTAAAAATCTTTTAGCAATAATCTCCATGACCAACCTTTTCCTAATCTTTCTATTTCTTCTACAAGCTGAAAAACAAACCAAAGCAGTTGAATCCTTTAGAAGTTAATGGGATGACTACAGTGATATATCCTTTCTAGTACTTATTTGTGGCTTTTCTGTAGAGCTGTTCACTAACAAAAACATGTTTCTATCCAACTGAATTCCAGCAGTGTTCATTAAAGGACTAAAATCATTTAATTGTTTTAGTTCTGTATGCTGTGGTAATTTTGTGTTCTGGCAAACAGGAAATGCTTTCAGTGTCCATGCTAATGATGTGTAGGTGGAGGGAGACTGGATTTGCCCTGTGCATGATTGTCTATTTCTGCAGCACCTGCAATTCAAATTCAAGAGAGATTCAAAGCTTTTATTTTGGAATCTGCATATTTTAAAATACATTAACTTGGAGCTGATGAAAATAACAGCAGTGAAATTTAGTCTGCCATGGGAGAACTCACTGTAGAATCTTTTGAAGACCTTTTGTTAGAGCTGAAAGTCACTCAAACAGGGGAAGAACTGTGAAATAAAGCATCTGACTTTAGCATGTGGAAAATTCACCTACTGACAAAAATGAGTAGTGCGTTGTTTACTTTTCTCCCTAATAGAATTTAGGAATATTTAATACCTCTATTCTGCTTTTTTGAAATTATTCTGGCTTTTTGTGCTTTGAGTTCCTTCTCATCTGTGATAGCACCAGAGATTTTTCTTTAAAACCAAACAAACCCAACACAAAACAACACAAGAATTCTCAAATTGAATTGGAAGTGATTTCAAAAAAAATACCCAGTAAAATCAGAAGTGTATGACTGAAATATGGTTTTCTCTAAGTTATAAGCATATTGAGGACAATAGGTGGCAATTAAGACTCCTTGCAGAGCAGAAGAGGAACAGAGGTTCAGCCAGAGGTTGGTTTGTGCTGTGCATTTTGGAGCCAGCTCCTGCTCCCAGGAGCTCTCAGCACTGTTGCCACTGCAGCCAGGCTGACCAGGTACTGCAGCTCCAGGTACAAGGGAAGGAGAGAACCAGCTGGGCTTTAACAAAGATTAAACCAAAATTAGGTCAGTTTTACTCGGGAGGATACTTTTCTGTCTTCACTTCTGGATGGTGGAGGATGGTTGGAAAAGAGAAGAGAGGGATATGTGGTCAAGGAAGAAATTTAAGATGAAGCAATAGTGATTTTTGGTGGACTTTGTTGAACACCCTGGGACAGGGATGCAGGGATGGCAGAGTATGTTACCTAGCAACTGCTGGCAGGTGATTAACTCTTTGGTACCCATCCTTTCTGCCTCCCTAGTAAAATGAATGCAGAAGCTGAATTTCTACAGGGAGAAGATTGAGAAGCTTTCTGCTATTTGCAGTGTAATGTTTTATAGAGGCTGTAATTAAAATGTTAGTAAATAAAAATAAAATGGCTCTGAAATGTTATAGTTCCTATTTAAATTACTGTAACTATATAAGGGCTTGTGAGTAGGTTGTTTATAACCATTTTAGGGTATGTGTGTAGGTTGTTTGTAACTGTGATTGATATGTCTGACACCAGCTATAACAGTCCTGCACTTCTCAAGTGTAAATTTCTGTAACAGATAACATGCATGTGATATCAGTCATTTACTGATCCTCTGAAAATGTGAGTCTCTTGAAGATCAGAATTTTTTTTTTAGTGAATAAAAAGTATGGAATACCTCAGCTCCATATTGTAGATCAGACTCCGAGCAGGAGTCAAGATTCTGCAGTCAAAAACAGTGATTGTTGCTTCACAGTTACTTCCAGTGAAATCATAATATTTAAACCAGTTGAAGATGTAACTGGTAATAAGCCATTGCTGGGTAACAGAACTCTTGAGATGGAAACTTGTTTTAGATGTTTGAGTTTTAACAGGTTGCTGAATAAGAGTCTGTGAAAGGTACAGAAGGATGGAGGGGGTTTAAAAGGCAGTAGAGAATAACAGAACATATTCAATTATGAGTATTTTAAACTAAAGACAAGTTAATTCTAACCACTAATCTAATTTTTGTTACCTTGTCTGCATAGCAATGTCTTTGTCAGGGTGTTTGTGGATATGTGGTATGTTTTTAGGCATTCCAATTGTCATGTGTATTTCCTAACTGCATGAAACATATTTGCAAAGAGGCACCAAACAGGACAGTCCAGTGATTCCCCTGGGGAACAGGGGAAGAAATTCCACTGCCCGGTAGATAGATATATATTCTTACATAATGATGGTATAAAAGTCAAATAGGAGGGTGTTGAACACAAACGAACATACCATTTTTTCCCCCACCCTGGTAGCACAGGAGTGGAGGCTGTGTGCCTTAGTCTTTAGATCCATTGGCGTATGAGCCTCCATTCTTTAAAATGTTCTCATGAAAACTTAAAGGCAGAAAGTTAAATGATTTCTCTTGTCCTAAATTTTTTTTACCTTTCTTGCTTTTATTTATATTGGCTTAACTTCTTACAGCTTTCCTTAGCTGAGCAGGGATTTAATAATAGTAGGTTTTATTATGCAAAAGCAAAGATTGGCTGAAAAAAGGGATGAAAGCTCCAAAGAATAATAGAATATGATGTGCTAGGAGCTGCATAGACAACTTTAAATTGCATCAGCAGATCGTAATGTTGTTACTGTCTTTATAGCTGAATATTCCCTTTGATTTTGATTGTGTGAGCTAATATTTTCTTGCAATTTCTCATATGAGAAATGTAATTGAAATTCTAACTTCTGGCATGTCAACTTTTACTCATGTTTTAGGTGACAGTTTAGGAATCTCATATAAGAATATTTTCCCTTTTTTTTTCTTCTTTTCTTTAATATTCATGATTCTGTCTGGCCTGGCTGGCTCTGCACTGAAGCAGAGTCAATGTGTTCACTTGAAACCACACTTCTGCTTTACTGTGCCTGTAATGGAAACAGTCCAGTCCTTCCTCTTGGTACCAGCTCTTTCAGGTGAGATGTGAAGATCTGAGAGATACTGAGAGCAAAAAGAACTTTGTGTTCATCCTGTGTTTGCTGTAGCTGATGATCACAAGGAAATGGCACGGTGCTCATTGAGGTAATTGCTCCTCATTTTAATTTTGAACAGAAATATAAAGCCTTGCAATTTGTGATTTCCTCTGCACTGTAGTATTAACAGGGAGCTGTTTTCAGGCAGTGTGTGCCTGTGGAGGGGTGTTCAGTGGTTCTACAGGGTTTACAGGAACTCAGAACTGGAGGACTGTGGGGCTGTGGAAGTCTAACGAGTTCACCTTCAGTTACTTTGTACAAGCCCTACAGAAACAGCAGTGTAAGGGAGCTGGCAACGTTTTTCTCTGAGTATGGCATAGTAAAACATTTTGTCCCCATCTGTGGCCATTAGTAATGCCAGTGGCACTCCTGAAAGCTGGAGCAGTTGGGGTGCTGGCCATAACATGCCCACTGTATTTCTCCAGGTATGTTAATTCCTCTGAGCAGTTTGACTGTGGAAGGAACCCCTCTTTGAAGGAGGATCATGGGGTCCAGCCGAGCTCCTTCAGCCTGTGCTGGGGACTAGTCCTGCCCTTTTGGGTATTCCATTCCTACCTCACTTCAGTACTGTGGTCCCAGTTGGGTATATCCAGCCTTTCCTAGGGCTTTTTTCTCTGCAACTAAGACAGGTTTTGGAGGTTCCATTATTAGTTGTTAACATAGGCTTTTGTCACACTGTGCTTATGATTTTTCCTGACTTCATGGCATGCATTTTTCAAGCTTAAAATGAGACAGTTGCTGTACATAGCTTTATGAAATGACTCAGTTATGTTCAGAGACTAAATGCCTGTATATGTCATTTCTTTTTTCAAGACCCTTTCTTGGCAACAACTATTAAAATTGGAGATGATCTACCTAAAGGGATCAGATGCTATAGGAGAGTCTCAGAAATGAATTTTACTGAATACTTCCTAATTTTAAGTCTAAAAGCATGGAATTTTGAGATTAATTATTCACTAAAGATCTACTTATATTTTAATTCATAGTATGGATTTTTAAAAATAGCAAGAGAAGGCTGAAGTCTTAGAACATTTCCCAAATGTAAGCTTGAAAAGTGTCAGTGGTCACTGAAGACAGTCATGGAGACAAATTTCAGTTTTGAGGGAATGTGGGTAAGCTACTTGCCTCCAGGTGCATTATGCTTTCTTGTTTAAATACACTAAAAATTGGCTTTTGAACATAGACTGATTAAGTGAATCAGGATGTTCTTGATGTTTATCTTTTTTTTTTTTTTTTGCTGATTCAGAGGGCAATAAGATATAGAAGGACAGAACAAGGCTGATATTAATTGTTCATGTTTAGGATGGCTGCAAACAAAAGCAGCAACCCAGGGCCATCCTTCATTCCCTAAATTGGAAATAGTCAGCAAAAGATATATCTACTAATCCAATCTTAAGTTGCTGTATCTTATAGTACAGGCAGCAAGACTTTAAAGACACGGTTTTAATTGCAAATCCTTGCATGAAGCAGATGTGATCCAGGGTAATAAAACCTTCAAATGCATGATTTCGATGAATCAATCATCCTCCTCCTGGTGGGTGACTGGAGGCTAACAGAGATCAGAAACACAGAGGAAAAAATAGTGGTTTATTTCTCACTCTATTTGCTCTGTGTTGGGTTGTGATTTGACCATTCAGGAATTGGCAATGAAAGTGAGAGCAGTGGTTAGTTTTTGTGTTGTGTCTTGTTGGCTTTTGGGATAATGTGCTGGTTCCTTATGCTCCTGGAAGGCAAGCAGTGAGAGTTTCACACTCACCCTGTGCCTGGCAGCTGGGTGCAATGAGACACAGCACACAGGGCTGCTGTGGGCTCTGCTCCAGCCTCTTGGGGGTTCGCCCTTTTGGTCCTGCACTGAGACTGGTGCAGCAGGACTCTCCTTCTGAGAACCAGGGCAGCAATCCTAAAAAAAGGTAATTAGGTAGGAAGACACTCCTAAGATTTTGCCCAAAAAAGCATTTCAAATTTGAGGTCTTGTTTCCCAGACCTGCTGGGTTTAAACTTATGTCCAGGGTCATCCCTATGATCCTAAATCCCACACTGGAAACATACAAAGTAGCATTAGCTCATTTGAAAGAGCTAATCAATTTTATATATATAATGTATTATATATCTCCTCAATATATTGAGTATATACATACATAATGAGTGAAAGGAAAAGATGCTTTGTTGGGTGCTTAATCTGAGGTAATCATAAATGTCAATAAATTTTAGAAATAATTTTTTCAGCTCAGGCTGAAATGCTCACCTTATATTTCATTGAATGGTTTAAATTTAATGAGGGACATGCTTTGGAGTTGACCAGCATGGATATGACAGAGCTACACTTGTACATGCCTTCTCATGGTGCTGTGCACTGCCCTTATACAGAAGCAGACCTCTCCAGATGGTTTTTCTAGGGTTGTGTAGAGCTGAATTGTGTTTTTCCCTCTACCACCCCCCTACCTGGCCCTGTGACTTGTCAGTATCTGTTGTAGGCAAAGTGTTTTTAATGGGGAATGTTGAAATACCATTTTCACAACAGTAATGTAAAGGAAAATTTCCATCACACACTGGGTGACATGAGGCTAAAGACCAGGCACTCTGTCTCCTTACAGTGGGCAGTTAAATGAGAGTTACTGATGACTCTGTCAACATCCTACCAAGTCACTGCTGCATTTCCAAGAATGTTAAATTGCAACAGGATAGCAGTGGATGTTTTTCTGTGACTGTTTGAAATGCTAAGCTACACAGACTTCTTTCCTTTCTGATTTTTCTCATTGTCCTTTCACAGACATTAACACAACTCAGAATACAACATGACATGAGGCAACAGCAATATAAGAGAGGTCTTTGAAGCTGTTTCTTTTTATCATGCTTTACCCTTAACAGGGTTTCTGTGGTTTAATTCTTTTTCAGTTCTAAGGAGAATTGCATTTCAAGTTACATAATTGCACCAGGGAATTGGAACCTTATTTAAAAAAATAAATAAAAAATGGTCTGTCCAAGGCTGATTCTATTATCAGCTAGTGTCGATGGTGATATATCACAAGAAAATGTTTTGAGTATTATGAAAAAATCCTGCTCATTAACAATGTACACGAAAAGTACAACAGACATTAATTTTACAACTATTGACACACTTTTTGACCTCACTGGAATGTAGTTAAGAAGTTATATGGTAGCTCAATCACCACCAGCTTTGTAAACCTAATATTTTTACTGAAGCTGAATTATGACATTCATTGCTTATTGTCTAAAATGTGATGTCTGTGATGCTATTTTTCCATGTATTTTCGTGTTGTTAATATTAACTAACATTTGTTACCAGTTTGCCTTGTAAGAACAGATGGATGGCGTATTCACAGTTATTAGGAACTTTATGGTGCAGAGTGTGACTTTACAGTAGTACATATTTCACTATATTACCTGTTTTTTCCTACACAATAGACCATGAAAACTTAATTGTATGCTTTTTGGAGTGTTTAGGAGGAACTCCTGAAATGGGCTCGTTGTACTTGGATTTCCAGAAGAGGGTATGGAGTACAAAATTTCTCACAGCCCTTAGCTGATGCCATCTCCTTCCTGAGGTTGTCTTCCCAAGAAGGCTTGGTGAGACTCTGCTGTTTTCAGTCAATTCACATGTGTAGCTGCTTTATAGATGTTATAAATTGTCTTTATCTCCCCTGGGAGGTTGCAAATAATGGTGTATTTTTTTTCCTTGTAATTGGAAAACCTTGTGTACTTCAATACAAATCCAAAGTTCTTGGGAAAATGAAAAACTCTTCCTGCAACTAAAGCATATGATGTGGGGAAACTATACTTGAAATATTTTTAAGTGGAGATTTTTTTTTTACTCTCCCAAGTAATGGTTATGGAATTGAAATCTGTTTATGGCCCTAAAAATTGTGGGTTCATTATTTATGTAGTTTATAGTATAAATGACATCAGGTAACTTATTTTTGTTAAGGAGAGAAATAGTTTGTATTTCAGCCTGTAGTATCAGTGTTGAAAACTCAGGCTGATCCCTGGCCATGGCAAATTATTCTCCCCAATGTACAACAACGTTGTTTTCAAGAAAAGACTATCCAGGTATACCACAGGTCATTTGGCTGCTACTCTAATTATAAAATGCATCTCACAGATCAGCATGTCACCTGCTCTGTTTAACAATAAGGTCTGTGTTTGTTTTGAGAGGTGATATTTAGTATTCTTAGAGAACACATTTGTTTACATCTATACTAGAAGGTATTGACTTTATTTAAACGGTTGATAAATATAAACATGTGGTGATTTACTAATTAGAGTTACAGTTCAATGAAAAAGGAATAAATATTGGAAACTATACATGGTCAAGCTATTTCTGATAGCTTGCTACTAGTAATGCAGCAGAAGTATGGAAAATTTGCTTTAATTAAAGTTATAGCTTCATGAACTATGAAAGGTTAAGTCTGGATGTTTTGGTACATAATTAAACCTTATACCTTCCATAGAAATCTTTCCATTCATCAGAGAATCCTGCATGTTTTATTTCACCTTCAAGAGGCAACTCCTATAGTCATAATCCAAGTAGTAGGTGTTGTTGGAAATAGATGCTTTGTTTTAGGGACAAACCTCAAATTTTCTAGATAACATCATCTTTGTCATTAAACATAATTCAATTTTTGTGTGCTGTGAGGCCTACACAGCATGCATGAACTTAAATTTTTATGTGAGTCAGTGCTTTATGGATCAGAATTTCTGGTTTTATACAACACATTTATTTCAGCACTCACTAAAGATATTACTTCTAGAAAAAGTAATAATGAAGTGTTGTTTATTCTCTATTTATTTAAGACTGGTCTCTTAGCTTACACCCAGACTGTATATGCTGGCATGTTTTGGCCTGCAGTGCATAAACCCCCTTGCTTTAGTTGCTCAGTCTGTAATTACAGCTTTTGTGTGATCATAATTCATAGAAAACTGTGTTCATTCCAGGGAAGGACACTTAGGCACAGTTACACACATCCTTACCTCCATAAACCTACCTAGAATGATATACTTGCCAGAATTCCCCAACAACTTGAAAATTTGATGGTACCAAGAGTGCTACCTCTGGTTGCTTCCTGTATCTTATTGATTTATTTGTTCTTTTCCTCCTGCATTCTGAATACATTATTCTAAGGGGCTAATTTCTGCTGTCTCTCCTAAGTTGCTGGTTACCTCTTTGATCAATAAAACTACTTGTAGAAGATCTGTGTATCCAGCCATGGAGCTCCAATTAGATAATTGGAGAAATTCCCCCATTTGTGGTTCCGATGTGAAATCAGCCTACAGCCTTCTTAAAAATCAATCATATCCAGTAATTTGAATAAAATGATATGGTTACAGGAGAAAAATCTGGATGTTTTCTGTAGACCTTAGTCAAGACATTTTGTTATGTTCCATGAAAATCTCTGCAATTATGATTTGGCTTTTATTCTTTAGAGACATCAAGCTCTTACATGTCCTAGGTACCCGTTGTTTGGAATCATTGAGATTCTAAAATAGAGTATTGTAATTTATTTAACTGTGGGAAAAATCCATTGAGCTAATTTAGTCTGAGAGACAGTGGATGGCACTGTTGTTTTGCAGCTATGAATGTGCAAAAATGAAACAGGACTGAGCAAACATAAACTATAAACAAATCAAAACCCACTAAACCACCTCCCCTCAAAAACAAAGAAAAAAATCACTTCATCCCCCCTCCAAAAACCCCAAATCAAACTGAACCATAAGATAGTATGTTAAAATGGATGGAGCAATTATCAGATTGTGTGTCAGTGCTCAGAAATTCTCAGAGAGATGAAGATAACATGTAAGATTCATAAAAAAAAAAAAAAACAAACACCAAAAACCCAACAAAACAATAAACTGGGAGTTTCCCATCTGGTAGTTTGACATTGTGGTTTTGTCAAAGGAGGGGGGGAAAGGCCCAGCTGGTTTAGGTGAACCTTAATTTTAGTAAATTAATCTAGTTTTAAGACTGTGGACAAATTCACGAGACCTGTGAGATTAGATTAATTTGAGTGTTTGGTTCTTTATTTTTGGAAAGATCAAATGCATCTATGTTTTGTCCAATTTTAGTTTGCAATGTGTGGAACACATCTGGCCAGTGTGCCCTGGAGAATCAGATATGGGCATGGTCAGTGTCCTGGGGAACGTGTAAGTGGTCCAAATCAGATGCACAAAACCCCCCTATATTGAGCAAAGAACTTTGTATGTATCATCTCAATACCTTTATGCCTGCTTGTCAAACACCAAATTTTAATTCAATTCCTGTCATGTAAATGTCATTTAAAGAGAGAGTGAAGCTATTGAGAGAAAATATCACCAAAAGATGAATAAGACTGTCATTTATTTCTTATAATAGTAACATTTCCAAAGAGAGAGAATTTATTTGCAAAAGTTTTACTCAGTTTTAAAATTATGAATTTAATATTATGGTCTTTCTACAGTCCCCCAAATATCTAAGCCCTTAAGAATCATATGCGTGCTTGGTAGCTAAAAACATGCAGTGCTTTACATCTTTTATCCTTCTTTAGAAACAATGCCTGTTGGAGTTTGTAACAGTGAGGGTAAGACCCCATTTGCAATTAAGAGAAATAATCAGTTGACTAATTTACCATAAAAATAAACCCAGTGGTTGGAAAGAGTAGTACCCTTCTAAATAATTGAATTCAGCCTGATATAACTAACACTACAGCATTTCTTATAGATGATGTAATACAGGATGTGAACTATGAAATTATCATTCAGAAACAGTTTTTTGTTTTTATAATTTGTGGTTTTCAGAGGATTAGTATCAAATCAGGTTTGGTGTTAGTGATTTTGAACTTCAACCTGTTCCTCATTTTGTCAAGGAACAAAACCCAATGGATTTAATGAAGCAAGCTCTTTACTTATTGCCTAAATTAGCCATTTCAGTGAAGGGTGTATGTGTAGGGCAGTTTTGTTCTTCAGTTCACTGCCCACTGTATTGCTGACAATACTTGGAGTCCCAAGGAATGCAAGGGAAAATGGCTTAACTTAATACAAGTTCTTAACTCTTTTGAAACAAAAGCACTGCTGAAGTCCTACAAGAGAGCAGATGGTGGCTGTGCTGCACTCTGCAGTCAGCACTTTGCACATGGGTGGAAAAGTTGTTGCTCTTCATCCATTGCTCCATTTTAGCTACTGGTAGGAAACTTGAGATGATCAAGGGTAGCAGTGTTGACTATCAATCCATGGATGAGTGAATCCTTGCTCGTATATGGACACACTTTTATGACAGCTACATCTCAAAAGTGATAAAAATGTTCATAAAGGCTGATGAATTTATATTTTAGAAGGAATTAGGTGATCATCATTGGACAAAAGTTACTTCTTGAAAAGAAGTACTCTTGCATCATCTGTTTTTTAAAGATTGCAAGAAGGGCTTTGTCCCAAATTAGCACCTTTTAATGCTAATGCCTAAATAGTACATAATATTGATTCCATAGCTCTTTCATCTGTATCCTGTAATCATCATGAAAGACAGATTTTATTTCCCAAAACACATTCACAGTCTAATAATACATTGCATTTAGGAGATGGTAATGAAATTATGCCACTCTGAGTGTTAATTTCCCATATCTGAATTCCCTACAACATCTCTCTGGCGTGTGTGCCAGCTCCAAAAACATCCCACACAACAGTCATTGTAGCTGCTTCTGGAGCATTTTTAATGTGCTGTGGGGTGACAAGGGATGCTTGTGTTTCACCTGCCAAGGGGCCAGTGCCACTTTTGCATACTCACACCATGAAGTGATCAGTTCAGCTTATGTTTGATGGTTTGCATGGATCTTTGTTGCTTCTATAAGACTGAAATTATTGTTCTAACTAACTTTTCCAGCCTGGATGAAAGGGAACAGGCTCCTTTGTCTATACCAACATAACTCAGGGTTAGGAGCTAGGGAACATTTTAACAGCCAGAGAAATCTTGTGCTGGTGCCTGTTTTTCTACTTGCTTAACTGGAGGTGAATACCTGCCCCAAGTAAAAAGTAAAATAAGACTTTAAGTGTCATGTAGGAACTTTGGGGAATGCATTACCTTTGGTTTTCCTTTCTCTAATACACAAACCCAAGGTGGTTTCTAACTCACAAACTAAGAACTCTTATTATCAATGTGCCATGCCTTAGATCAGCATCCTTTGAGGTGATGAAAATGTTTGCCAATTAAAAGCCTATGGGAAGAAATGAAACAACTTAGTTATAGAGGATGATAGGGAAAATGCAGTGCTGGGGGAAAAAAAAGATAGTGATGAAACAGCTAGCTGAAACCAGCTTCAAAATTTAAGAACAATGCAGGGCCAATCCCTTTTTCTGCTCAAATTCCCGGAGAGGAAATTGAATCCAGACCTCTGAAATGCTAGGGGAAATAGACTGTGCTAATAGAAAAACCTCAACATGGATATCAGCCAGCAGTAAGGTAGAAAAATATGGATTTGTGCCAGAAAATAAGGCTGGAGATAGCGAGTAAAATGTGTTGTGCTTGTCCAGCTTGTAGATTCTGATATATCTTCATTCCCAATGTGGGGTGTTTTTGCCACTAATTTACAAATATGTTGTGATTGATGTTTTTTGTTAATTTGTTAAAAGCATAATTTCTTCATGAATAACTATGTTGAAGATAGAAAATATATTTTAAAATTCTGTTTACACAGAGAAATGGCTCTGTGCAACTTACCAATTCTATAGAAGAGGGAGTCTGCTTAAAAGCCTTGTTGCACCAAACCAGTACTTGGTTAATTTTGGTTAAGAAAGAAAGGTAAATACAGTTGCCTTCCAGTGGGGTCAATGGTTTTTCCTATTGATGGCCTTTGCCATTCACTAGGCAAAGTGAATTTTCCCTCTTTTTTTTTTTTCCTATTTTGCGAAGTGCTTGAAGAGCCCTGGCACAGCCAGTCCATTGCTGTACTGGTTGCCACACAGGGAGAGTGGTTCAGTGTTGTGATTTAATCCAGAATGTTTTCTTTTTCATGCTTGCATAGTCCAGTAATCGTTTTCACTTTTTCCTTGTTCAGACCTATGTCTATTATGAGAACTAGTTGGAAATTTTATAATTAGATGCTTCTTGGAATTTGTCAGTTTGTTAAAATACATGTTACATTAGAAGGGCCTTGAGTACTTCTATCAAGAAAGGTTTTTTGGGGGCCTTGGCTGGCCTTCCTGGTTAAAATGTGGGATTCACCTGTATTATCCAACAACTTGACAGCTCAGAGGGGTAGGAGGTAGAGAACACAATAAATCTCTTCTACAGGAGGGTCCCTGCTTAGTGAAATGCTATTTTTATGGAAGCAGTGACCTGAATCCTGATTACGTATCCTGATTTGCCGTATTCCCAATCACCAAAATTTCTCCTTTCTCTCTCTTCATTCTCTCTGCTTTCCTGTGTATATAATTTGCTTGACAAGCTGGAGGAGAAACTGCAAAATAGACACAGTGAATTGGGACTGCATTTCTGTGGTCAGGACTTCCAGCTGGGGAGTTCTGATGTCCTTTTAGATCTCATCTCTAAAGAGCATTTGGCTGCTTCTGGATAATTTTTTAAATCTGGAAGTCTTATGCTTGTTACTAGTGCAAAATAGAATATTTTTAATGCTTTGGAAGAAAATGAGTATTGTTCATGTTGAGATGAGAAGTGTTAGTGGGGTTTTTAGGACCAGATGAGTTATGTTTCAAACTGACCTTGGCCAGAGGAGTGGTCTTTTTAGTAAAATGACTCCTTGTAAACATAATACCCATTATGTCATTTGATTGCTCTTAGTGTTATTAAACATAGGGGGTGGGAAGGAATAACATTATAAAGAAAACCTCTTGGAATTGAAGAAATAAAGTCAGCATACTAGGAAAACAGATGTCAAAAAGCTAACAAACAGTGAGTGGCTGCATCATTGAACATTATATTCTAGAGAGCTTTAACACTTCTACAAAATGTAAAGACTTTGTTATGTACAGCTGAGCATCAGGAGATGGCAGTAGTGCTTACTGAATTGCAAAACAAGGATACTGGGGAGAAATCCCTAGAACTTAAAATAAGCTGTTTTGTAAATTTGCCAAAGCAGGTAACAGCATTCTAATTTATTAGAACGGTGTACAATCATCTTATTTTAATTGCAGGTTTTATTGGCTATCCGGTATTCTTCTCATAGAATTTACTATTTTCTATTTAAAAGCACTGAAAACTGCCACATATGTTTATCAACGACATAATAATAATAGAATTTGTAAAGACTTTCTAGAACAAATGTCTGATTTTGTTCATGACCAAAATTTATCATTTATGTCTCTTGAAAGGTTAAAACATCAGTCTTACCCAGAATAGCAGCTTTTAGCAGGTACTACATAAAAAAGTAATTGCTGCTTCCTAGGCACAAACTATACAGCTTCATATACAGTCATTTAATTTTACTGAGTGTGTCTGACTCAGAAATATGTACTTGAGTTCATTCTATAAAATAATGAAAAGGGAAGTGCTTCTTTTGTGTGCAGTTTCCAGATGTGATTGTTGCACTGTAAAGTACCTTCAGTTTCCTTCAACATGTGTCTGATACCTCAAATTTATTTTCGAGGCTAATTACAGTTTAAATGCCTTGAAACGCCCCAAAGGAGAAAAAAAAATCTTTTTATGAAGTTAAAAGAAGCAAATTTCAGAGGAAGTGCAATTATGTCTTGTTAGTTGAAATATGCTACTGTTCAACATTTATTGTCAAATTATATAATGTGTAGCTAATAAATAACAGGCTGTGTGTTTTTATGGGTTTCTTTTTGGGGTTTTTTTTTTGCGTTTATAGAAGAGAAAGTACTGAAATGGAGAAGCTCCAGTGTTGTGACTAAGGAGAGAGAGTATGTCTGTGCTTGATCCTGTGGGTTCATAGCATCCTAAATCAGGGATATGGATCCTTGAAAACTGAATGACCTTTTATTCCTAGGGCAGGACATGGAGACAAGGGCAGGACCTTCACTTTTGGAGGGAGGCTGCACTTGGGCTGCTTTGGGGGTCCATGGGAGAGGCTCACACACCTATGGCAGGTCTTTCAGCTGGTGGGCTGAGCTCTGGTACTTCATCCCAGCATTGAACATGATTCCTCCTCCAGTTGTTCTGATTTGGCTATTGAGAGACTGTACTTGGAACTGTTTTGTGGCAAGTTCAAAGGTCACAAAGGGTTTTCAGAAAAAGTAGCAGTCAGAACACAAAATATCTCACACCTTTTGGCAGGCTGCAGAGTAGGGGCTTCCTACACTGGAGGAAGTTGCACTTAGAATGTTATGTTAATCACCTTTGAATTTGTGTAATTGGTTTTTAAATCCGTTTTCATTGTTAGCTGTGGCAATCAATCCAATAATTTATTTACATGTGTAATATAGAAGATTTTTCTTTTGTTCTAAACCTGCTGCCTGAAAAATTCATTTGTTCCCCATTAGTTCCTTTTTTATGAGAAGTAGTGGCTAATCATTTCCTATTCACCCTTTTCACTTGGCATTTTTCTCAGATGAGGATTCTGACTCCATTTAAACTGTCATCATATTGAAGCCTTTGTATGTCTCTGATTCTTTTATTTGTTGTTCCAGAAATGGAACCATCAGAACTACATGTGCTGTTAAGGATGCAGGAATAATGTGATTTTATGTAGTGGAATAATGACTTTATTTTTTTCCCTTTTATCTTTTCTTCTGCTAACAATTCCTGGCGTTCTGGTTGTCACTTTACTGCCTTCTGAATGATGTGCTGATGTTTCAGGACACAATCCATGAGACACTCTTCGTGAGTAGTATGAGCTGAACAGTGTGTGGGTGTATCATGGTTACTTTTTTCCTCCATTTATAATGCTTTGTATTTGTCAACATCAAATTTCAGTTGGTATTTTATCACCCAGTCTCTCAACATTATTAAATCTTCTTGCAATTCTTTGTAGTCTGCTTCAGGTTTTATTACACTGAATAATTTTGTATCATCATAGGATATTATCATCTCCTATTCATGCTCTTTCCAAAGCACTTCTGTGTTTCTGGAGTAGCATAGGTTCCTTCACAAAGCTGTGAATGTGACCTCCATGTTTTGGAATTTCTTTTACTCCTGCTGTTCCTTTACAGCTCTGTTGTTTAACCCATTCAGTTTTTAGGGGGATAATAGAGTAGGAGAAAGGCTTTCAAAGTCATGGCTGTTAAAGCAATTTGTTTGCTCTCTCTGTTGGGTTTCAGTTCACAACATTTTAATCTTTTGGCTATTCATAATTTTCTCTTAGTGAATTTTGACACTGTTATGTACTTTGTCTTCTTGAAATGAAACTTTTTTCCTATTTTTTTTTTCATTTCAGAGATGTTGAATTTGAATAACATGTAAAAATACAGTATTAGAGTGAGATGTCTTGCACAGTGTCTAAATCAAGAACTCTTGGGCTTTTGTGACTAGTTACTTCAAAAGAATCATTTGTGTGCTCTCACTTAACATTTCACACTCGGTGCATTAGTTGGTTTTATTTCACTTGCACAATCCTTTTTTCCTTTATGCAGGTAATGAAAATCCGTGGGAGTTCAGGTGTACTCATTACACTGAATTTATTCTATTTGACTGTAGGTTTTCCTTCACAATAAGGCATTTCTCTGACAGCCAGTTCCATCATTCCTACCAAGTCAGTTTTGAAATATTAGTGTTTCATTTGTTTTCAGAGAAAAAAATTTTGAAGTATTTTCATCATTAGATTATAATATATTGGCTGAAAGTATTACTAATTTTGTGGTGTGAAGACCTGACATCATGTCAGTGTTATGTCTCTTTGTAAGTGGGTATTTGGGGAGATATATGTGGTGACTGCAGGCTGTTATATCTGTGCATTCTGGGCTTCTCTCTGTCAGGGTTTATTGACTTTTCAGGGGAACTGGCCAAGTCTTTTTTATCTTGCTTTACAACACAGATCATTTGGTGGGAGGAGGGGGTTGGGTTGTATTTTTACTTAGGAGAAAATATTGATGCGATGTCCAATTGTGCTATTAACCACAAAAATGAAGGATTTTTTTTTCCTAGGCCTTTTTTGTTTCTAATATTTCTCTTTGTAGTAGGTGTAGCTGTGAGAGTTTGGAGAATGGCAGATGATGTGTGTTGGCTGTGTTTGAAAACACAGATGGACAGGATCCAGCTGCCAAAGCGGATTCACTCTGCTAAGGAGTAGAATAAAAGCCTTTCATGCTGCATATGTAAAACCATAGCTTGATGTGAGAAGCAGAAACAAAGCTTTCAGCAAAGCATTTCCTACCTGTTTTGTGGTATGGCTGCTCAGGTTTGGGGGCTTTTGGCCCCTTGTTAGAAGCACACTTGGACAACAGCAAGGAATATTTTCTACCAAGTTCCACTAATGACAAGTTTAGTGATTTAAGCAGATCTCTGGTAATGCAAATGTTTCACCTTTGTAGATTGATATCATTGTCAGGCACTTTAACAATCTGTCAGTGGGTAAAAAAAAATAAATTAATGCCTATTGTAGAAGTTTAGAGTTAGATTCCTTGGAATGAAGAGTTGTTAGTTCCTAAATTTAAAAAAAAAAAAGTAATTGTTACTTGATTCTGACAGTAGTGTTTGTCTTGTCTGATGTTTTCTTTTAGAGAACACTTGAAAAAATTGTGGCAAAATATTGTTCCGAAGTCTGGCTTCTTGAAATCTTTTCAGTTTTAGTCTGATTTTTGACTGAGACAAGATTTGGGTCTGTTTAAACATGTCATTGCTCAATAATCTTCTCAGGGCAATGACAGGTAATGTTAGATATTCCTTCTAAGGAATATTATTGGTCATGTTCTCCTACCAGTGAACATATAGCTCTGCTACACTAATTATAATGCTGCTGTAATGTGGAAAGCTTCCAACACAGCAATCATTAACTAATGGTTCTGCAACTAAGTTACAGTTCAGTAAACTAGATATTGGAAAAATATTTTCACTAAAGTCTCTGTGTACTCTTAAAACCTGTTTTCACTAAAGTATTTGGACACACTTAAAACCCAAATAAAAATGAAGACTGTCTCTCAGTAGAAAGAACATCTTCAGCAGGCTGCAGGTTCTTCTTTTCTGATCTCATTTCACAATTTCTTGCTGCTCTGAGATTTACTCAAAGTTCATCTTGTTCTCTCAGTCCACAGTATTGTGTATCTGAAGTGAACTTCAGCACAGAAAGTTAAGCACTTTGGCTTAGTTCTCTGTGTCAAGACTTGCAAGCTCTCAGCAGAGAATATTGATAAATGAAGATTGCAGTTTTCATATATATGAAATATGTGTTTGAAAGTCTGAAATAGGAATTGACAGAACATGGGTGGAGAATCACAACACTCCCCCTCATCTAACAGCAAAAGAGGAGATAAAAGATATGAGGCTTAAAATAGAATTTACAAAATAAAGTAGCTCTTTCATAAGACTTCTCAAATCTGCTGCTCTTAACCCTGAGGTCCTCCATGGAGGTGCCTGTGTGCAGAGTCTTGTCCCTTTGAGCCATAAGGTAGGTATAGCTAATGATAGATTGATGTGTAGACTCACACTTTCACAACAGGGGAGGAGTCCTACATTGCTATTCCAGACTTTGTCTATATCAGCATCAATTCCTGTAAAAAAACAAGGTAGATAGTCATGGCAACATATATTTTAAATAGGTGTCATGGTGAGTAGCAAGGACTTCATTTAGTCAGGCATCAGTTTGTCAAATCAGTCTCTGCATGATCTCTGTTAGTGCCACGTACCTTTGGAGTGGTCATTTTGCTGCCCTGACAAGGAGACTTTCTCATGCTTGACATGAATCCTTTTGCTGCACAGGCCATAACAAACTTTACCTTGATACATAAAGGAACACTTTCTGGGCAAGATCAGAAATGTTTAATTATACAATATGCCTCTATAGCCTGGTAAGAAAAATTATATCCCTAGTAATAGTCCAGTGATTGTTGCTCAATGCTGTGTCATGTATCCTCTTCTGGCATAGACACTGAATTCATGTTCAGCCTTGACTGAGTGAAATCTTTTTAAGATCTAACACCTTTCTCAGAGCATTTTCATGACTATGAAAATGCAGAATACATTTTAAATGATGAATAATTGTGAAACTATTAAGATAGTAGTGTTACTGCATATATGAACTGGCACGTTGTCAAGGTGATTAACGTCTGGTTTTGACTTGATTGACAAGTAACCATGGTTTCTACTTCTTCCTGCACTCCATTGACACACTTTCATTTACTGGATATGTATTGTGGACTACAAAAAAAGGGAATTGCTTTTATACTTTGAGGAAAGAGAATCAAAGCATAGCATTCCTAGAGACTGAATGGCAATGTGAATCATGAAAGAGCTGCAAAAAATATTGTATCATTTTTCTAAGGAGTTTTGTAACAGCTGATTGAAGGGACATTACCAATGGCAAGACTGGCAAGCACACAGTTATCTGTCATTAAAATGGTGCCAGAATGCTAAAGCTTAAAGCTCAAACTTGAGCTTTAAACTAGCTGTCAAGGGCTCCATGTATGCCCCAGAGGCAGCTACTATTCAAAACTCCTTTCTATTCTCTTGTTGAATTGTGTCTGGTGGAAAGTTTCATTTTTTATTTTTAAACAAGACCACAACAAATACAATGATATGAGTAGTCTCTAAGTCATATCTTGAGGGTCTCCTTTATGTCACAGAAATAATCCTCCAAAGCTTTGTGTTACTAAGTGTTGTTTTTCCTTAGAATCATAAAATCATGGTTGTCATTGGTAGACTTGCTGAGGATGCACTCAGTGCCACTGTCCTTGTCACCAACAAGTGTGTTGGACAGAGATGGTCCCAATAACCATCCCTGAGGATCATTGTCACTGGTGTCCACATGGCCATCGAGCCAGTGAGCACAGCTCTTTGAGTGTGACCATACGGCCAATTCCATTTCCACCGAGTGGCTTTGCAGGAGTTCAGGTAGATGCTTCAGTCATCCCTTTGTTTTTTATAGGATTTTATCAGCCACTTACAGTTACTTTTTAACTTTGCATTGATTAATTTCATGGCACCAGACCTATTGGCAGTTGTTTTTCATGTGCTGTCTACTGGTTTTGTCATTTTTCAAACTTTGTTAGACAAAGTAATTCTTGATTTTATCTGATTCCTTTGTCATAACAATTGTTAATGTGGAAAAGTGCAATAGCTGTCTCAATAGCAAGGCTATTTTCTATACAATCAGTAATTAAAATTGATCTGATTAACATTCATTTTAAGTTCAGGTCTTAACAACAGAAAAAATGGGCTCTATTTAATATTCTTTTTTAGATACTAGCCTTTGAGATGTTAGTTGAAGTAATCTAAACATTCAAAGCTTTAAAGTTGATTCTTTGAACAAGATAAAGCAAAGATCTGGCATCTAGAAAGAGTAATTTCTTTGGGGTATACAGAGCTTTGTCTGTTTCAAACCTCTTGAAAATGTTAATTAGCACCAAATAAAGAACAGTGAAAAATGTCTGCAGTCTTCCTTGGAGACTAAAATTTGGGACAAATAGTTTTGCACGTGAAGTGAATATGCAAGTGTAAAGAGATTTAAATATCTGATTTTAATAGGTTTCATCCCACTGGGGGAGACACTTTTGATTATCTATGACCTATACCAATTATTGTGATTCTCCCTGTAGGCAAGTCATAATTTTAATAACTAATCAAACTAAGCCTGAAGGTTCTGTAAAATGCCAAATATGTACTTGCCCTCTTTCTAGTTACAGAGCTCATACTTGCTACCTGACCTTCTTTCAATTTCTTAAACTACTTATTCTCAATCCATTGAAATATTTGCTTTTAAAGTAAAAATTTTTGGAAATCAAAATTAAATTTTAGAACAGTTACTGTTTTGGTTTCACACCGAGTATAGTCATCAAATTGCATTAAAAATCTCAATTTAAATGAAAGCTTGGTGGATGTTGAGGCTTGAAGTGTGTCAGTAGTGCCATGGTATCAACTAAGCCCAACTCTAAGGCAGTAAACACATTAAAATTTGTATTGAATTGATAGTACTGACCTCATCTTACTTTTTAGGTCAGTAGCACATCTTGTCTATTACTGTAGGTACTCAGAGGATTTTCTTCTGCAAGGCAGACTTTAGGAAGCTTAGAATCAGCACTGAAAATAGTGCTCTGCCAAGGTGTGAGTCAGGACTGCTCCTCTAAAAATACATAGGCTGAGCTGAAACAGGAATTTTGCATTTATTCATCAGAGTGCTCCATTCAGGAAAAGTTACTAGGAAGCTTTAGGCTGTCTGTGCCTCTGTTCTATCCCTGCAAACCTGTGTGGTATGGATTGGAGGAGATTTTATCACCATCCTATAAGAAACAGCGTGTTGAGCTTATGGTGCTGTAGAACAGGGGGAGTTTACAGAAGCAAAGGTATAGTAAACGATTCTAGCTGTGCATGCAGAGTTAAATATGAATCCCAGAGTCAAACCCATTTCTGGAAGGGAAAAGTTTTTAAGAAATCCCTGTTGAAATGCTATTCACAGTTGTATATGGAGCGAATGCTTGTCACAGTTCTTCACAGAAATTAGTAGAGTTATATGTAATGAAAACTAGCATTAAAATGAAAGAAAATACTGCCCTCTTATTCTCCTAAGCATTGAACATATGTAAGAATACCTGAAATATGTCATTAAGCATGTGTAAATGGAAGGATGAAGAAGAAAATCCTGGGCTAACAAAAACAACAGGAAAAAAGACTAATGAAGGGAAAGATGGTGAAATCAAGGAACTGAACAATGGCTAACATTTGTCTGTCTCACATATGTTCATAAAAATCAATTCTGTGACTTCAGATGCTCTCAGAGCTCCAGACTTACCTGGTGGCTGAGCTTAATATGAAGATGTGCAACTACAGATCATATTAATCTTTACCTGATGCTGTGTGTTTGACACCTCAATTGTGTTACTTCAACTAAGAAATATTAAAATCAGAGAGACCAATTACTTGAATTAGTTGCTCAAGGTGCTTTTCATGTTTTTACATTTCCTGTATCCCTCTTTTCTGTTGTATGTCCCACATACTGGCTCATAGCTTGTATCTTGTTACTAGTGCTCTTTCCTCTACTATGGCTGTACAACACAAAATGCAGAGATTTTGAGTTCCTTTCAATTCCAGCCCTAGTGTCCAGCTGTGGTAGTGGCCATCACATTCATATTCTTTGTCCAGAAATGAAAGAGGAATTGGTTTGAGTCTCCTTGGACTGCCAGAATTTCTGCAAGAGCCCTAAGGAGAGTTTCCAAACCCGACAGCTTGTTTGCATGTGTACTTGTCTGTGTCTCTTTTCCCAATTATAGTTTCCCCACATTTGCAGTTATTCTGTATCTTGAATCTTCTTACCTTGACTAAATTACAAGATTTTTTTTGCATAAATTACATCATTTTTTCCCCCCCCTCTGTTTCTGTGTCTTCTCAGGCTTCTCAGACCTTTCTGTAGATGCCACTTCCATTTATGTCTTCCCTCTCTGTTCTTTCTCTCACAGGAGCCTGTTTGTTCATTGTGCTGCTGCAGTGTGTGCTCATGGCTGTCACTGCTCATGCTTCGTGTCTACCTCTGAACTTTTTTGTTATTTTCTACCTGCTCTTTTCAAACTACAGCTTGTTGTGGCTCATTCTGCATGCTGCACTGTCCTAATCTGCTAGGGATGGCTAAAGCAGCATCAGACTGTGTCCTGTTTTGATACACTTGGTGTCAAACCTCACGGTTCCTGCACTCAGAGAATGTGAGCTTTGAAACAAGGTTTAGCTCCATACAAATAAAAATTAAGCCCATAAACTTTTGCAGGTTACAAATTTACTTTCAGCATTCCCCCATCCAAAACAATGTAACACTATTGTCTCCAACCAGTTAGAGCTGTTTAGGAGGGTAACATTTTTAGATGTTAGTATCTTGGGCAGTAAATTTGTGCTAGCTGCTTTCCATAACTCTGTTTTACCTTTCAAACAATTCTGTACTGACTTTCAAGGCTGATATGGTGTGGAAAGTTAGGGAGGGACCACTGAGATTTTGTTTCCCCTCCCAATTACGAGGCTGCTCAACATCTCAAAATGCAGTGTATGCCCTTTTCTGTCAAATGCTTGCCCTCTGCTTGTTCTGGGGCCCATGAATAAGTGCTAGCTGTTAAGACTTGCTGTTGAGGAACAGTAAGGAATACCAATCATGGAGTGAATAATTTAGCTTCGGTTTTGACTTTACAGGGACTCAGGATGTGGGGACCCTCTCGTTTAGGCTAAGTCTTGATCTTCCAACAAAAATTCCCCACAAAGTGGCTTGAAATGTGTTCCTTTTTCTTTCCTTTTTCAGTTGAAATACCATTGCTATGTTTACATGGCTTCTGTGAATATCTAGATGTATTTATCCCAGTGAATAACACCATTGATAAAATACAGCACAAGTCCCAGTAAAACCAGTTAAAAACAGGTTAAGAGTGATGTTTTCAGAATACCAATCTACACTCACGATGCAATGATGGCTTGTTATTGATCAGCTTGGACTACAGGCAGTGGAGTTCTAACCTTCTATCCTTTTGTATGCACTTCTATAAATTGTCTGTGAATTACTACATTTTGTAATTGAAAATATTTCCCGGATGATGCCTTATAAAATACTATCCTGAAATCCAGGGAGATTATCTCTATTGTATTCTTTTTATCAAACAAGTCAATTATCCTTCAAAGAAGATATCAACTTTATCTGGCAAATCTACTTTGGCTTTTATCTCTTTTTCTGTTTACTTTCTTGTTTTCTGTTGCACACTGTTAAAATGTTTTCTCAGTTCTGTTTGTTACCAAAGTCACACTCAGGAATGACCATCCTGCCCTCTTTTGCAAACTGAGGTACTTATTCCCTGTACAGCATTTGCCTGCTTTGCCTGCAGCTGGCTTGGGCAGCTCCCTTTAGGGTTGAACTGCTCTAAGGTCCTAAGTCAGACTTTCTAGGCTTTTTGCTGATATACCTCAAGACAGAACTGTGTATCAGTAAAACAAAGTATTCCAATTGCTAAAAAATGATGTGGTGGGGTTTCTTTTTTTTCCTCCCATAAGATTGAAAATGTTTATTCCTTGATGCAGAATGGAACATAGTACTTACAGTTGTCCCCTCATCCTCCTGTACCTCCCTGAAGGTGTTCCCAATTAATAGAAAGTGCAAATGATCTCTGACTGAAGAGAAGTAATTATTTATAAGTTGCAGGCCACAGGATGGTTGTCATATATAAAATAAGTCCAGAACTTGAATTAATGTGGCCCAGTGATGCTTTGAACAAAGGAAGTGCATCTCTTGCTAGCTGAGACTCAGATTCTGACTGAATTTTCTGAATCAGTCCTAATGGAAATAAACATTGCCTAATCAAAAGCTTTGGCTCTCTCAGCACATACTTTTGGGCTGCTGCTGTTCCATTTGCTTTGTGGTGTGTCAGCCAGGGCAGTACCTACAAAAACTATTTGCCTTCTCCATTGATAATTTATAAATCTAAATGCACACTGAGGTTTTACTAATAGGATTGTTGGGTTATTAAAATCATTTGGCAAATCTTGAAGTCTTCATTGCTTCCTGAATCATGATCTCAGAATTTGACCCACTGATTGGCATATTTAGTCAACCATCAAAGAAATTTGGAATCTGAAAAATTATATACAGTAGAGGTTTAATTTGTCATCATATTTGCTTGCATTAATGTATATTAGTTTTTATCTTGAGTAACTTTAAGTGCTCTCCTTAATTATAATTGTTCTAATTAACAATCTTAACAATCTTATTTTGCATAAATATTGTGTAGCATTTCTTAACTTAGTTTTGTTTGAACTTAAAACATTCAGTGAGAAACATGCAGAATACGTATACATAAGCTATTTTTAGAAAAACAAATAATATGCCATTAAAGTGCATTAAGCAAGATACAAAAAATATATTTAAAACTAGAAAAACTTTTGTGTGAAATAAAATATGATAGATGATATATATTTTGTAAAATGGAACAAAAAGCAAGGTGCTGTAGCACTGTCTTTTGGAAGAATATTTGTATGAAGTGCATAAGAGATTTTACTAGACCAATTAAGGTAATTGGAAAAACCTTGATGTTACTGAGAATCAAACTGACATTTTGAAAGCTTTGCAGAATGACTTTATTGGTCAGTTACTCATTGTCAGGATGCTTTTTGCATTTCTTTTTTACTGTTAGAAGCCAAGAGGCATGGTCTGATCATTTCCATATTGTTCAGGGCCATCCCCCTTTGGAGGGGATTTGTATTGGAAAGAGAAAACTGCACCTGTCAAAACTGACTTAGAGAGTAAGATGAGAATAAAGCAGATGATCAGATACCCAGGGTTTTGAGTTTGTTGACAGAAACCTTTTTCTGTTTATCAGTGTAGATGTAGCTTATGGCATCCCCTGAGAATTGAGTAAATAGTAAATGTATTTCATTCAGTAATCACAGTCATTTTTTCACCGTCTTGATTTGGAGACTACTGAGCTGGTCATGCTCTGGACTTGCAGTCTGCTTAATATTTATGACAAGGGCTTAGTTTTCAGCTTAATTGTGTCTGGTAATGAATCTTGTCTTGGAGTATGTGTAAATATAACACAGGAGACAGCAGAAGCAGCCCACCATACTGCCGACACAAACAGCTCTCCAGCCTGCTTTGGAGCTCTTCTGTCAATAATCCTATCCTTTCAAGGACACTTGATCAGATGCCTTAAGTTGTTCAATACACTGAATCAAAGACCTGCCAGAAATCTATAAAATGTGCTGTGCAGAGCTTATGAAATCTGGTTATTTTCTCCAAAAGCTGTGTCAAGGTGAAGTGTAGGTCAATACTGGAATGACCATGTTTAAAAGTGCCCTGACTATCCCAACTATTGCCACAGAGTGCATCATTGATTTGAAATGGTACTTCAGGGAAAAAAAAAAAAAAACAACCCAAATATCTTCTCGGGAACCAAGAGCAAAATATCACCCCTTAGGTTGCTGTACTTGTCATTATCAACCAAGGGTGCTTGGGGCCAATGGTAGATTGAAATATGGTTTCCTACTCAAGGATATACTTGTATGCCAACAGAGATAATCCTACAGTAAGTAAAGATTGTGCATCTCAAGCAAATAGTAGCCTCATGCAAGAGTAAGTTGTCTCCCTGTGTAATTACCCAAACACCTCAATGCAGTTAGGACTGTGTTATGTGTCATCTGACACTGCAAGAATCAATACTGAAGTGCTACACCTGACAAAAAAGGTAAATTACAGAGCTGTTGTATTATCATTATTGCTCTTGGGTGAAAACAGAACCTTTTTTTAAATGGATTTTTTTTTTAAGGGAAGGTGAGGGAACAGAAATCTTTCAGTATATATTAGCAAGGCACAGTGAAATTCTCCCATCATAAGTAATTTTTAACTAAATATGGTAATTACTAATTTCCAAAGGCTATATGTTGATTATTCCTTGTAAGGGAGGATTTGGGTTTTCCCCTAGTGAAATTAGTTGTTCCAATACTTTTATTGTGAATAGCAACACTGACTTAACTGGGGAGAGGATGCGTAAATCACGTATTTTCCAGATCAAAACTGTTTGCAATAATCGCTGTTGCACCTGCATCCTTGGCTTTTTGTTGTAAAATTGACCCTGCAAAGCTGGATTTGCTGCTTAATTGAAGGAAAGAATCATTTTCTCAGGTTTACTAAGGCTGTTCTTGATTTGCTGCTTTATGTGAGAGGCAAAGACCTGCTGTTTATGCATGTTGTTTTCTTGAATGCTATTTGAAATTATTTTCCCTGAGTTAAGCTGACTCATTAAGCCTTTTTGTAGTGAAAACATAATTGTGAATGAGACTTTAACTTAAAAAGATTTGCATTCCCGCATAATTGTCACTACAAGGCTGGAAATATTTGACTGTTTAATTTTGGTTTTCATTTCCTTCCAAGCTCTTAAGTATATGTGCCACTTAGCCATGTTTGCAAATTTTGTGATGACTGTGAGTGCTTCTCTGTCCTTTTCAACCTTGTCACTGTCAATCTTTTCACTGAAAAATACAGATTTTAATTTTTGCTCCTTAAGGGAAGAGAGTGACCCAAATCCAAAGAATTCACTTGCAAGACTGTAATTTATATAGGTTGAATGTCTCGATATACCACACACTATGTTCCTATGTCTGTGTGAATGTTGTACAAGAGGAACTAATGCAAAATACTTAATCAAGTTTTGTAACTGCAACTCATATAATCACGTTTAATTTTGGATGTCTACATATGGGTACCTGTGTTCAAGATTATATATTTAGCTCTGAATTATTTGGGAATGAAATAAATGGCCAAACAGTTGACTGTTGTTGCCCCCAATTAAGTAATCATATTAGGCAAGAAAAATTGAATTAGCAGTCGGGGTTTCTGCATGAGACACAAAAAAGGATAGATTTTCCAGTGTATCAGACCAAGCAGTTACTTAGTTTTTCTGGCTCCAAATCAGCCAATTCCATCACTGCCTCAGCAGTGGGAATTTAGGAATCTCCTAACATTCAGAACAGCATATTTTCGATAAGGCAACCCATGGAATTGGTGCCACCAGAGTAGGAGTGAGAATTTCTAAACTCTCTCTGAGGTTTGTGTCTGTATCTCAAATATATATAAAGGAGCCCATAACTTGGGTACCTTAATCTAAAGCCTGAAGTTGAGTGGACCTCTGTTTCTGACTTAAATTGTTATCCATATTCTTTTTTTTTTTTTTCTTGGGGGGTGGGTGGTGGTGTCTCTTTAAATTAATAAATGGGACAAATAGAAATATTGAACTTCTACATGTTCTGGAGATGTTTATTTACAGGATAAGAAGAAGAATTTCAAGCAGTTTTTTGCATTCTTGTCTTATTATACAGCTTTGACATTGATGAGTTGCGTTTGCTCACAGTGACAAGCTAACTCGATGGAGGCCAGCAGTCTATTCTGGAACAGAATAGATAGTAAGTGTGCCTTAAATTGTTGGAAAAGACAAATACCTGCTGTTGTATGGTAAAGGCAATTTGAAATTACATTGTGGGTAGCACATACAGATTTTCATTTTGAACTTAGTAATGCACAAAGTCCCAGTGCCTCCAAACACTTCTAGTGTCACCTGTTACAATAAATGTTCTATTCTGCTCTAGTTGAATGGCATAAATCAGAAATAATTGTTCTCAGTTTGATGTAGTTTCACGTCAATAACTGCATTCCAGTTTTACTGTGAAGTTATTGTTGCCCTGTGCTTCAATGACCGTTCTTTTTAAAGTTCCTTTGTTTATATAATGTCATCTAGAAAAGTTGACTCCATAAACAGGGCTTTACTAGTGCTATTGAATATATGGGAGATGTTTGTGGTAATGGGCAGTCATATAAATTTATGTTCAATTTAAAAACAAATCCTCTAGTTGGGGTATTCAGGTCTAATTATTTTTTTCTTCTTCTCCCCTGACTTACCACATAATTCAACTATAAGAAACTATTTTGTTTCTAAATTTCAATTAGTAAAGGTGCACTATTATACTAAATGCAAATTCTAACTTTGATTTCTCAGTAATCCTGCTCTGTGATTCAAGATCCAGCTACCTGATTACTATCCTGGGCAATCAGATAATAAATCACTAATTCATCACGTTTTTTCCCCAAGGCACATAATGAGAAAGAGGGTGAACTACTTAGTATTCCAGGATTTGCAGGGCAGTTTAGGCTGAATGGGACAAAATCCATTTGTGCATCTTGGAACTTATTGGAGTGGAGAGTCCCAGTGGAGTTGCTGCATAAGGAACTTGTTTACTTTGCTGACAAGTAGGACTGATGCTCTGCCCTTCAGTTTGTGGGTGGTTTTATGTCTGTGCTTGGTAAGGGCAAACCCCTGCCCTTTGTTGTGAATGACAGCCTTTCACAGGGCTCAGTTTGTTTTATAACACCTGGAATATCAAGAGCAGGACCATGTGAGGCAAGAGGGAATCTGTAAATCAACACATGCTGTTATATGGAGTCCATAGATGTAAACTTGCTGCAGAACAAGCAAGCCTGTCATTTAAGTACAGATATATGATTTATCTGAGTAATGTAGAAGTATCACATCGAAATGAAAATTTATGAATGTTGGCTGTGGTGATTGAACAGTTATGGCTCCAGTCACCTCCCACATTTAAGAAAGGGCTACCATAAATGTTTATGAGTAAGGTGTGCATTTAGCTGATGATTGAATGGAAACAAAAATGTGAAGACGTAGGAACCTTCGAGGATCACTGGGCTTTGATCAAAACATGGACTTTGGATGCAAACAGAATACATATTAGCCTTAATGGAATGCTTTATCATAGTGGAATTAGTTGTTACAAGTGAACTTTTTTCAGTAAGACTTTGCCCTTCTGCATTCAGTATGAAGCATAGTAAGTGATGGTATCTTAGTGGAACCACAAATGATCCAGAATACACCTATGTAGTCAAGGCTTTCAGTGGTACCTATGTGCCTTGACATAGTGTAATTCATGTTTAAACTGGTTGAAAAAAGTGCATTTTCTACAGTTACAGTCCTCACATATTTTTACTGCAGAAAATTGTACAAAGTATGTGTTTTCAGCAACATTTCCGAAAAAAGATTCCTTTAGTTCTCCCTAGGATTGTATAGGGACTCTGTGCAAATTCCCCCCCAGTAAATTTTACTTTTCAGCCTTTCTGTTTAGTTAGAGGCATTAACCTCCAAATATTAGTGTTTCATTGCACCACTACATTTTATGGCTGCATGAAAGAATGCAATTCTTGTCTTATTCCTTAGTCCTACATAATAATTGTTTTCAGCAGTAATTCATGGTTAAAATATGGAATTAAAATATGATTGCAGAGTGAGGCTTTTTGTAGCATTTCATATATACCAAATTGTCCAGGTAAGAGAAGCATAATGTGCATTTTAAATGCTTTAAACATGCTATAATTGTGGTTAGAAAATGTCACTTGCCAGCTCCTTTTGCTTAGAAAAATTCAGAAGAATTAGAAAGTCAATAAAGATTACTGAACTATTAAACTTTCACAAAAAGATCATCTGTATGCACAATGAATGCAAACAATTGATTATTAGAAATTAGGAGTACCTCTGTCAGCTAAGATGATAATAACTTCTGAAATAAGTATGAACCCTTATGACAGGCTGTTTGATTTGTTCTATATTCAAGTGTTGTTCATCAGTCACTTCTGACATGTAGATGGAGCCTCGTCCCTGGGGATTTCTGTGGCAGAGAAGGATGTCTGACTGTAGCTCATTGTTTTGCACATCAGGTCTGTCACTGCTTTCAAATCCACTTGCCAAAATTCTCTCAGGAGGGCCCATCCCCATAATAACAACCGACTAGATAAAAATTACTATTTTTAGCTTTGTTCTATATCGCAAGATGGGATTTAAAATGTTCAAGCTGACTCAGTAGGTGAAATAGCATTACATTGCACTGTGTGTGATGTTACCTGTACCTCAGGATATATATGAGGTATGACAAAAATGAAAACACTAAACTTGCTTCAGTTTGATCCCAAAAGGGTAACAATCTCACTTGCTTTGGCAAAATAGAACAGCAACACTAATACTGAATATCTTCTTTTGACTGCTGTCTTGGCAATATTAGATGTGGGAGATAAGTATCATGAAGGAGTTAACCCTCTCTTTTTCCTTGGTCTTCATGAAATACTTAGAACTCTGAAAATGAATTATTCAGCAGATTCTAGTATTTTGGGATTTAAATATAGATAATTTATTTACTCCTTCAGTAGGCATTGGGCATCAAGGCTCCTAGATTCCCAAGGAGCCTGCTCAGAGTTGCAGCACTGAGCTCTCAGGTATCTTTGATCTGAGTTACCAACATTTGCAGTCAAAATTGTCAAGGAGAGTTAGCCTAAGAATGAGTTTTGCAAAGGTTTGCTTGCCTGAGAGGGAACCAGCAAATGGCTCATTATTAACTAATCAACACAACTAAATACATCTTTTGTAATATGGATCCTTATCTTCACTGGAGATGTTTAATTACTTTCTGCTCAGGTCCCCTTTTCAATTCCTTTGCATGGAGAAATATTGCCTAAGTAGAGCCAGCTGAAATGTCTGCAGTCCATGGTCAAATTCCCAATAAAATCCCATTCTGCACCACCTCAAACAGCACAGAGGTGGAGCTGTTATTGTTCTCACTAGCACAGGGTACTTAATTATAATAGCAATTATATTTATGGGAAATGAGCAAATTTTCACCCTTGGTAGTAGAGATCTTTGGACATTCCTTTTCTGTCAGAGTAATTTAGCACAATTATAATTGTAATCAATACAGTTACTTGTTTATAATTTAAAAAATCCCCAACGCATTAGGAAAAATAAAAGTGATTTACAACTTAGAATGTATTTGATGTTCTTTGGGTAAAGTAATTTTATGGTGGTGAATAAAATTCAGCATTTTAAAACCTAGTTTCATTGTGTTAGCCTTAGTAATAAACAGGAAGCCAAGAACAGTAAATATTTAATTGGTTTATCTTTATCAAATGAACATGGAAATTTTGCTGTATAGTATAATATTTCAGAGCTAATATTGAATTATTTTTTTCAATAAGAAGAGTTTATGTTAAATTTCTGAGAAGTTTCAATACTTTTCATATCTACTTCAGTAGGTAAAATGTTCCCTTCACTGAAATACACAATAAATCAGGAAAGGTTGGCTCAACTGCTTGAGTGTGCTATCAGCACAGCAATCAAAGAAATAAGGAGGTAATATTTCTGCTACTAACACTAATATTGCTTTTGAACCAGGACGAAAATGCATAGTACTATTTCTACTTTTAAGAATTTTAAATACACTGCTGCCTCACTAGTGGGCTTTCTTCCAAGAGTGAATTTTCAGAGTTGAATGTGATGGAGAAGAAAACATCTCTTGCAATGCCATTTTTGTTTCTGAACGTGGTGGTTTTGGCTAAAATGTCATCTTACCTTGCATTTGATACACTGTGTAACATTTGATCCTGATCACAGCACTGAAGAAATGCATCTCCAGCTCTTCCCTAGGATTGTCAAGTCTTTATTTTGCATTGAGACTTCAACTTGAAATGCTCCATAGTTAATCAACACCTAGTAATTGATACCACTGTCTGGGGAAATATCGTGGTGATGGGGAGGGATGCAATTCCAGTAGCTGACTGGTCCAGAACCAGTTCCAGAGAAACCCAACAAAGGGAAAAAAATATCTCAAGGTATTGATGTAAGAGTACTGTGGCCAGTTCAGATGTCTGACTGTTTCATAGTTATTACGCAATCATGGTTGGAATCACTGACCATTCTTTTAATAACCTCAGATGCAAGGGCAAATAAGTGGTGCTTATTATGAAAAAAAAATGCAAAAGGATTTAATCTGATTCTGATCTCTGACTCTTAGGAAAAAAAATGATTTCTGTAATGAAGAGAGAATATATCTGAAGGAGTATTTTCTTTAGAAGAAAAAATACATAATGAAACATTCACTTGTTAAATATATGGGGTAAAATCCAATGAATCTTCTCTGGGAGGCATGGCAATTTTGCCAACCTCCTGCTTTAAAAGCATTCATTCTGTGATGTAAGACTCCTGAGCTAAAATAAAATAGTACTTGATCAGTAAGGCAAAAAATGAGACATACTTTACAATGAAAATATTCTGTCTCATTCACGTTTCCTGGTGAAAATAAAGATCAGCTTTAAATTTATCTTTTGAGTATTTCAGTTTCACATATGAAACAGAATGTACATAATAAATTACAACATTTTAGCCTAGGAAATCTTACTGTCTTGCTCTTCCACTAAAAGCCTTGAAGATTAGTTTAATAGCTTAAATTACACTAACCTTATATATTCTGAAAGTCAGAATTAATTTTTTCCTACATCCCCTGGAAATCGAAGACAATTCTTAGGTCAGTTTTACTAAAATAAATTATATTTGATTATCATTAAATGTCACACTGGCCATGGTGCACTAATATGTGAAATATTGTGCTACACAACATTCCTGAGATGTGGTAAGACTCACTAACACCTGATGGAGCTCAACAACAAAACAAAATAGTTGCATGAAAACTGTGAATCTTAGATGCTGGAGTGCAGCAGATGGAATTCCTAGATGCAAAAATTCGGATACTAAAAGCCAAAAAATACTAAATAGTACCTGTATTTTGTAGCTGTGCTGCATATAGAAGGCTAAATAGAGCTTAGAACCTGTGTGTTTTTTTTTGCATTGGTTATCAAGTTATAATGGACAATGTTCTCTAAATCAGAAGAGACTGAATACGCTGGCCTGGATTTAGGTGATCACAGTTTATACCTGATATTGCTGCAGTCTCAGTCACTGTTCAAAACTCACCACTGATCAGTTCTCTTTCGATGCCCTTGCAGTTTGCTAGCTCTTGGCTAAACTCATGTTATTACAAAAATGTCACTTAGAGTATTTCTTTTCTTTAATTGTTGTTTGTGTAAAGCAACATAAATATTTAGAAAACAAAAATTGCAATTAAAACCTCCTTAGCATAGAGCTTACGAGAGTCATAAAGAGGAGCTTTATGAGAATTGATGTTAAATAAGTTAGGAACGCCAAATGAACCAAAATTAAATTTTCTTATATATAAGGCACTTATGATTTGTTTTCATTTCACTTTACTGCAGGCACTTACCCGAGATGTTGATATTAAGAGTCTAGACTCCCTGTAGCCCTTCTGTAATCCAAAGAGTGGTTCAACTGTTCAACTCAGGTAAGAGGGACAGGAGGAGCCTCTCCCTGCTCCTCTGTCATTCCTCACAGTGTGGAAGGGGCACGGAAGGTGGCTGAGACAGTGCTTGGACTGTTAGAGTACACAGGACCTCCTGCACTGTCACACCCCAGTGGGTACCTCCAGTTGTTATGTTTTGATCTGTGTGTTTATCTTCTTTTTATTGAGTGTTTTTATTTGTTTTGCCCCTGTGGAAATCATGAGAGGTGATTGGTAAAAGGGGGAACAGCATTCCTGCAGATCTCGTGATTCAGAGCTTGTATGCAAGATGCAAAAGTGGAAATCATTCCCAATTGCCAAAGCTTACTACTGCCTACATTTTTTGTGACCATTGTAGTGATGTGATTTATAGTGTGATTCTATGCCTGAAGTTTAAAATTCTTGTCTCTCTCAATTGTTTTGAGATTATTGGCATAAAATAAGAGATGGGTAAATATTTTTCATGAGCAACCTTAGATGTGTATGTAATGTAATAGGAACACATTTAATTACAAAGTGATTAATTCCAAAGATGAAAGAAAAAATCTTACGAAGATATGGGAGCTAAATGTTTGGATGGCTTCAAAGTATGTAAGAAAGAATTTCATTAACAAGTTTCTCATTCAGTATTCAAATTTAAAAAGAGTTCTCAACAATTTAATTTGTTGTCTGTGCAAAATGTGCAATGTCTAATTTTTTATCAGCGAGAAAAAGTGCTGCAGCTTTATGGCAGGTTCCTAAAAGATTTTAGAAGTGTTTCTAATGATAGAAATGTCTCTATTTGTGGTAACCCCGATTTATGTGAATTTGCAATGGGTGAGAATAGCTCAGAAGATTGTCCCTGGTGAACACTTTTAGTGCCAGAACCACATACTGAGCTATACAAATAGGCATGCTTTACTTATATTTTTTAAGGCTATTTTTACATGGGTTCTTAGGAGCTGTTAGTATAGTTAATACTGCTCCTATGTTTGATTTCAGTGGACTTTCAAAAAGTTTAAACACTTTGTTATGTAAAACCCCATTTCTTCCCTCAAATTACCTTAATTCATTGCCTTCTTGCTATGATAGTTTAATTGAGTGTAGGGTATAAAGCTAATTTACTTCTCTTTTGCCATCCTAATAGTTTTCACTTTCTTTATTGAAATAGTAATTACTGCCCTTCGATACAATAACTGGGAAATTACTTTCTCTAATAACTCAGGTTATCATGTCATCATCATAGTAAAAAATCATTGATGCACCAAAAAGAGGGTTTTGTGACTTCAAATTAGTTTTAAATAGCTGATACTGCTATAAAAAGTTATATTTGCATGGTCACCATTTAACCTTCTCCAACAGACTTCAGTGCTCTGTACAGAAGGTGAAAGACTGGGAAAATATTGAATAGTTTACTTTTTTATATTTCATGTACTATTTTTAGGTGTTAAGGAATGCATCTGATTCTTATAGAATAAATCTGCTGTTTTCGTGGAATTTGTCCCTCTCTCAAACATCTCTGAATGGTACAAATTAAAGAAACAAAGGTGTAGTGATCCAAAGCAGATCTCTTCTGGGTATATTACATGGGTATATTCCATAAAAGAAGGTGTAAGTGTTAAAAAAGAACAATGCAACGTTGATAATGGCTTAAGGTGATTATGTGAGGTCTGTGGTAAGTCCTTTAAAAATTGAGAAAACTGACACTTTTAAAATGTGTATCAGAAGCATTACTTTGTAAGCACTTACAAGCTGGGCATGGGAGCAATTAAAGCTGATGCAAGGAGTTCTTGATTGCTCGTCTTCTGCAAACTGAGGGCACAATAAGTGGTAGAGAAAATAAAGTTGTGACTTCTAGTGTATATAGAATATAGAACTGAATTTTGCTCTTGAGCTTGCTTAATTAACTAATTCAGTGTAATTTATTTTTATTAACATGTTCGTCAGACAAAATAAGCTATAAATGGGATTGTTTTCCTCCTTTCTGTTCTGTTTTCAGTGATTATTTTGCATGTAATAATGAAATGTTTTCCCTCAGAGGTCTTTATATCTCAGAGTGAGTGAGAAGGAGTCACTCCAGCCAAGTGGGGAAGGTCTGGGTGGGGCAGGTGGAGTGTGACAGGCTCCATGTGTCAGATCTGAGGAACTTTCTAGCAAAGTGTATTAAAATTAGAGAATGAGGTGGTGATGAATCTCTATAAATAATAAAGAATTGCATCATCTATTTATAGGACTCATGACCTGATCTAGTATTGAGTCTTTCCATGGTTTCACTGGGCCAGAGTCCAAAAGATTTGAGTTTTGAGATGTGCGTGGAACAATAGGCAAGTGCACATTCCTACACCTGGCATCCTGTGAATCCTCTTCTCTAGAACGTCAGCTGTGAATTTGCAGGAGAAAACTCTGCAATGCTATATCATTTAATCTCGTAATTAGAGAGCATTAGCAGCCATTATGAATGGTTATGATTCTTACTTGGCAGAAAAACCTCACCTGGCTAATATTCAGGTACCACTTTAACAATAGCTCTATTACTAATAAGATTCGTGATGTCCCAACAGGAAGCTGGAATATGCTTAGAGTCTAATGATTGAAATTACTCATAATGTGAAATTAGCAAAAAAGAAACCCCAAAACGCACCACCTTGAATTTTCAGCATGGCAGAAGTGGTGATCCTCTTTGTTTTTCCCCAGAAGGCTGAGGATTAGGTTTTCTTTCACTCTAAATTAGTCTCAGTCATGAAGCTCGTTTTTATTGGGGACAGTTCCTAATATTAGTTTGAAGGTTGCTGTGCCATTGTTGTCTCTGTGAATCTCCAGCTGAACGTTTGTATCTTGAGAAGCTGCTATCTCAGTTGCTTTTCCACAGTGTGCACGGTCCAATAGTCCCACTATGCTGAGGAGGAAGTTTCCAAACAACACGTAGTGTGTGTGGAGTCTGAGTTGTTGCAGTTCAGCTTACATGAACCTGTCCCTCAGCCTGCACCCAGCCTCAGTTGCCATGACAATATCAGCTGCTGTTTCAGGGTCGATTCCATCTCGTATCCTTTACTGCCATTCATAACGTGATATCCAGTATGAAGGATCCTCTGTACCAGGAATGGAGAATTCAGAACATTCAGCTGTGGCTGCTAATGCTCACTCAGTACCATGTATCTCTTACCTCTTGGAAGACCCAGTTTATTTCAGATATAAAATATGATATGGCCCCAAGCCTGTGTCATGTTCTTGATATAGCCCTATGAAATTGCTGTTTTGTCCCAGAATTGGGTGGATTTCAGTGGCAAGGAACCAATCCATCTAAATTGTATTAGAAACAGGGGTAATCTTAACTTTCATGAGCTTTTGTATAACGTGAATTACTTGGATGCTGCTTTGTATCAGGCTCCCAAAATTAGACTGGCTTTGTATGTGGCAAGATTAGTATTACTGCACAAAAGGTTAGAGTGGTTTTATTTTCATGTTGCCATCTAAGACCTAGCCTTTTTCTGTGTTGTGGTCTCTTACAAAACAACAAAGGACCATAAAATCACAATGTATACTTTCTTTCTTACACTATTTCGTTTCTTTGGAGGCATAAATTCAATATTATAATCTATATTTGCAGTATGATTTCTTAAGACTTAAATTGATCATAATTGATGATTAGCAGAGAATGGTGTACTGTTATCCATTGCAATTTTGTGATATAATTTTAAATATTACAGTGTACGTGTAGTTGCTTGTCCTCATATTTTTGTGTTTTCACTCTTAAATTCTGGTCTTTCTAATCTTTCTACCATTTTCTGCAGCAGTGCACACATCAATACTAGTGGTAGAAAAGAAATTACGATGCCACCACGTGCTTCCCAGGAGCTTTGGCTTAGTTAATGCTGGAAGTGTATTTCTCTTCTATTGTGCAAGGTCAGTCCCTCTTCTATTAGTGGTAAAAGTCACCAAATGCTTCATGCTGCTTTTTGCCTGGCATATTGGCTAGGAAATACAACACATTTCAGCTCACAGATTTCCCAGTAATACATTACATGTTTTCAGTACTTCCTAAGTGAAGAAGATGACAATATCTTTGAATCAAAGGCGCTGCAAATAGAGAGGCCTTTCTCTGAAGACATACATATCAAATATTTAAGATAGAATTGAAAAAGACAGTAGAGAGACTCCCACCTGAAACATTTTGTGAGAAACACAGTTCACTTCTCTAAAGAACATTGCACTGTGTATCACAGAGACAAGCTAAAGCTTGTGTTGTAATGACTTCAAATTGTAAAATATCACCACGGTGGTTTATCCGTGTCATAACTCTTTTGACTTCAAATAGCCTTATGTATTTTTCCACCAAAACTCTAATTTGCCAGAAAGAAAAGAGTGCATCTGGTGGCAGTTATTTTATTCCAGTATAGTGCTGGCTTCAAAATGTAAATAGTAGTGGCAGGGATGAAAAAAAATGAAGCTTTGATTCTGTTCATTATAAATTACAGGAAAACAGCTGCATGCACAATGTAGTTCTTGCTGTGAGATTTAGCCAGTAAGAACATTTATGACTCTCTTAGGCACTTGTAATAATGAGCATACAAAGCTGGGTCACTCCTGCCATCGTTTCAGAGGTGCTTCAGCTCTGAGAAGAGTTGGTGTGTCAGAACCCTGCAAGCAGAGGTCCGAGTGGGCAGAATTTTCAGATCTCTTGCGGCCTGCAACAAGACTCTGGGGAGCTGCAGGAATTAAAAACTTAAAACACTGGTTGCAAACTTCCTCATTTAGTTGAATGTGTGTTGGATTAAATCTCAGTAAATCAGTAAGGATTTTTCCTCCCTTGTTAATATACTGCAAAATCCATGTTCTGTGGGACGTTGTTTTGCAATTGTCAAATTTTAACCAGCATTATTAATCTCTTAAGAGGATGTGGGAAATACATCAGTGGATCATTCTTGCTTCTGAGTTTACTGATGGGACCATCTCTAGTTTGAGGTAAAAACTGACTTTTTTTTAGTGTTTTTACTGCTGTTTATCTGAATGCACAAGTATGATTTGACATATGTGTTGGCTTTTTAATTTGGCGGGCTGATCTGCTTTTAGACTGGGATTTCTGATGATGAGAACTGTTAACAGGATCCCTTTATCAGTATTCTTAATAATGCATAATGTAATTGCTCTAGACCTGCTAATCAGGCTCCATCCTCTGTTATGCTAAATAGGAAACAAACTCTGACCAGCATTTTTAACCAGCTAAAGTAGCTTTTGAGGTTGGCTTACCACTTGAAAAAAAAAAATGAAAGATCCATAGGTCCAGAGAAAACATAACAGGGATCTTAAGACAGTAGCCTAACATTCACCTGAAGATGTGAGTTCCTGGGTACTACCTATGCATATTTTACTCAAACCTCAGTAAGCACATCCACCTTTGAAGCTAGCCCTGCTTTGAGCAGGAGGTTGGATTAGATGACCTCTGGAGATCCCTTCCAGTCTAAATTACCCTGTGATTTTGTGATTTCATATTTAAACAGTTAGATTAGGTTATTCTCTAACTAATTTCTTTGGTGTCTGGCTTGAATTTCTGGAGTATGCCCTGCAGCTGATACTGTTAACAAGTAGAGATGCACACTGGAGGAGTAAACCTAATAGGTTTGATGGCTTTATAATAAAGGTTCCTAGTCTTGCATGTTCTACATAAGCAAAAAGGTTTTAAGTGTTCAAAACTGGTAAAACCCTTAAAATATTGAGCCCAAAAATACAATTATATGACACTACAATTGTACATCCTTTTTTAAAGGCCAAATCATGGTTCAATGTTTAGCAAAGTGTGTCTTTGAAGCTGCCAGCCTCAACATTTGAGCTATGGTGCAGGCCCATTTGGTTCTGCAGTACAAAAGAGGATGACAGAAATGAGGGCAAATCACTCTCAGTCTTGGGCTAAGAGGAAAGTCTGGGACAAGAATCCTGCCTGTGAGATTTGGCTGCAAAACACAGGGATAACTTCTCACCTTCTGTGTGGCTCTGTAGACAGGAAAGGAACGATAAAGCTGGTGTGTTACATCATCAAACACAGTATTCATTATGGTTCTATTCCTGAATTTTTTGCCCCTTAGGGAAGTTTTCATGAACTAAGTGGATGACCTCAAATCACTTGGCAAGTGTACAAACTGACCTTTAATGACCAAAGATAATGGAATATAAAACCTACATTTGTATTAAGATTGTCACCCTGGCAGAAAAGAAGAGTCTCTTTGTGGCTTATGTCCTTGCTGACTTAAAATTTTATAACCAGTTTTAATGCTACTGCTGAGTCAAAGATTGAGGGTACATGGTTTAATGTTAATGAAAAACTCTACTTTAAGTGTTCCCTAGATAACTACACTGAGAATTTAACTGTATTAAAAAATCAAGCTAGTTTTAGGTAAATTTACTATTGACTCTCACTTTTTCCTTCAGTTCCAAAATTTTGAATGAAGCATCTTATTCAAAAAAGTTCCATGTTTTTCAATTGTAACATGCAAGAATTGTGTGCAATGGTAATGACTTAGGTGAGTCTCAGTTTGGTGGTGGTTGGTATTATTTATTTATTGAGTTACAGGAATAGAAAAACTATAAATTTATAGAAATAACTATAAATGATAGGGGAATAATTGGAGTGATTGAAGGCTTTATATGATTCCTATTCAAGCAGTAGGATTTTCCCTGCTGATTTCTCCCTAGTTTTGATCAGGATCCTCACAAGCTGTTGGGATCTTGCATTTGTACTGTCTTCATACTGGAGGTGGCATGTTTAACACTAGCTCCATAAACTCTTACAGTGAAGAGCCTTCCTTTGCTTGTCCTTCAGCAAATAAGGTGGGTCCCTACTCTTGATTAACAAATTTAGGTCCTACAGGAATACAAATAGTAATAATTCAATGAACATAATTTTATATATTTGTGTGTGCTTGTTCACATGTCTGCTACAAATACTTTAAACTTACACTTGTGTCTGTTGAGGCTTGTACAAGGGGTATGCACTTGGGTGTTGGAACAGGAGACTGAGATCATGAACTTGTGGATATCCTTAGAAATATAACTCATGTCATTCGACTTCATCCCCTCACACAGGTCCATTACATATAATCACCACTTGTTGACAGATATTCAATATGTAGTATCTGGAATTAAGCCATGTAACCAGTTTTAGCAAAGACTTAACAAAGGTTGCATTTGTATGTTTTCAACTTTGAGTACAAATGTTGTCATGGGAATGGATTAATGTCCTGCCATTTTCTGTCCTTGTTACAATCTTTTTTTTCCCCTGAAGAATGTCATATCAGAATTTTAATGTCTTGTATAATCTGTGAATTATATCATTGTGCTCTACTGCTTTGACCTTTCCTACATACTGTAATTTGATAGAGTAGCCGTTCCACTGCTCTCTTTTTTAACTGCTTTATTATCCCATTGGGAATGTGTAGTCTGGGCAGACATTCAGAATACACTCTACCCTCATTTTGCCATCAACTGTCTGCCTTTTCATCGCTTTACAGGGCTGTTACTCAGGCTTCATATTCCTTAATTGGCACCTAAAAGGGAAGTAGGCTTATCAAGGAATGTTATAAAGAGAAGAGCTTGAAAGGAATGACGTGTGCCAGAATACTGAAAAGTCCAAGTAGTGTTGCATAACATATTTCTCAAAGTAGTGTAACTATCTATGTTCCCAGAAGATGCAGAATTAATTTGTGCTGTGACAAAGATGATATCAAATAATTTTCATCAGTTCTCATTATTATCTGGAGACAGCACACTTGTGGCCTTAATGCTATACTAGTGCAACAAGACACCACATTTTGGAAGGATACAGGAATAATGTTACAATGTTATCAATGCCACATCTGTGGTTGAATGAGACCAAGTACTAGAACTGTAAGAACAATTATTTAGTTTCACGTTGTTTTTTGTTTGAAGGTTCATCAGGAAAGTGAACGATTTTACTTCCTGTGGTGCCTTCACAGAGGGATGTCAGTCTGCTGTGCAAAGGGTTGTTCTCTGGCATGTGACAAGAGTGCTTTAGGTGTAATTTGTCTTATTTTGTTAAACTTACTCTAGTTTGTTTACAGTACAAAAGTTTCATGACCTCTTGCACTTAATGTACTCTTCTGAAACTGAATAAAATAATAGAATTCACTGTGACTGGAACATGGTTTGAAAAGAGGAATCAGTTCTGGCGAAGGAGAAACTACGTTTGAAAAGCAGAGAGATTCTGAGCACAAGTTATTTGAAATGTACATTTGAATGTTTATCAGAGGAGTTGCCTCTTACTGTGCTTTCATCACTTAAAAAACTTGAAACAAGTCTTAAGTCATAAGAAAAAGTATGTTTATACTATTGAAGTTAAGCCAAGACACTACAAATTTTGGGAATGTATTTCTGACTCGTCACCCTACTTTAAAATAGCAAGTATTTTTAAAAGCAACAAAAATATTCATAATACAGAGAAACATCTCCCTTTCACATCCTTTGACGGGTACCTTTGGAAGAGTCTCAGCCTCTGGGCTTTGCCATTGTTCATACATGTTGTTGCTGTAAGACCTGATTTTTGTCTCTTGGCTCTGAGCTGGAGCATCTACAAACCTCGTTCTGTCTTGCTGTTTACCAACATGCAAAGGAAGCTGAAAGGCCGTGTAGGAGCCAGGCCCAAGGCTGAACTCCCTGCCCATTGTGTCCAAATGTGCTGCACCATCTGGATGCTGTGACCTGGCTTTGTGAGAATTGCTCACCCTTCAGTCGCTCTTTGGTGCCTCTGCACTCTGGACACAGACAGCAATTCACATGTTTCTGTGGGGTCGATGGTTACAGACACAGATGGTTTGAAAAAGCAACAACCTACTAGGTGGATGCATAAGGATTCTCCCTGCAGTCTGTGACTTGACTGGGAGTTTTGTTCAACACTGTGGTTTGGAGAGACCAAATCAGGGAACAGGAAGGGATTGGCTTTGTTACTCGTAACAAGAAAACAAAAAAATACATGCCATGACTAAGAAGATGTCTTACATCCTTCTTTCATCTTTTTGTCTTTCATTCGCTGCCTAGTATTAATGTTAAAAAAACCCAACCCAACCCAAAACACCAAAAACAAAAAACCTCAGATTTTTAGGAGCTTCTTTGTCTGATTTCAGTTTATTCTGTTTTTTTTTTTCTGTGTTCCCTCTCTTTATTGCTATTCATTTTTTCCCTCTTTTCTGCATTTGCTAACCAATCAGTATCTCTCTCAAAACTTCCCCAGAAGACTGTCTTTTACTATAATTTGCTATAATCACCCATCTTAGTGATACACTGTAGAAGGCACAATAGCTCCAAAAACAGACAGACAAATGGTGCTTATTTTCAGCCATTTTTCATTTATGTGATTTTTCTTTTTTTTTTTTTCTTTCTTTCTTTCTTTCAAATGCCTGTAAGTAACTACTTGACTTTTTCAAGGTCTCTCTGATGTGACTCTGCCTCAGGAAGATGACTCATTGTTCTGACCTTCAGCTCTCCCTCCTCATTTTGATGAGGCAACTTTCCATTTTGTAAAACAGAAAGCTGTTTTCACTTGCAAAATCATTTTATTGTGCCAGTCAAATTGCACAAGTCATAGCAGGATGAATCTCTCTGATTTCCTACGGAGGCTAAGGGAGCATTTAAAGAATCTTGCTTTGTGTACTTGTGTATTGGGTTTTTCTCGTTTGTTTTTGAGAACCAACTCAAAACATTTGCAACACAAATCCTTTTCCCTTTGTTTTGGTTTTGTATTTTTTGTTAACTAGTTGAGTAATTTTGGTGCAGACAGCTCTTAGTGTACTGGAGTCCTATCTGTGCTAAAGAATTTCCCCTGGTAAGAACCAGGTCTTCTAACAAGTAGACATGCAAGATTTTCTTGATTTAAAATTAAAGGAAAACACATTTAATATTTTAAAAACTGGTCTTTCTCTTTGAAAGAGAAAGTCCACAGAGGATTCTCTAAAATTGTTAATTTGTTGTATGTGTTATTGCTTTGACTTATTGCATCAGAGTCGTATCTTTGTCAGGGCAGATAATTAAATGTTCTCGGCTTCATTTTTAACCATCTTTGATTAGGAAACACCTGAATTACATTGAATTCTTTGGGCAGACTTCAGACAATTTTTTGTATGGGGAAAAGATGTAAAAGAGTAAATGCGTCTAATTTGCAGAAGCTCTGGCATGTAACATAACCCCAAGCCAGAATAACAAGAATCAGAAGACACTTCTATTTGAGGATTTTTGTAAGGCTTACTCTAGTTTTGTGCAGTGTCCATAGAAAGCTGGAAGTGGTTTTAGTTGCATTTTTTTTTGTGTGGCTGGAGTGAAGCAAAGTATTGATTTGGCAACATTCCAATTATACAGTGCAGTAGCAGCAGTGTGAAGGTTTTCTGTAACATCTTCTAATGGGGATGACACCAAAACAGCACCAGGAGGCAAAAGGATTGCCTTGGGGATATCTTCTCAGGTGGCATTTACAGTAACCCCTTTTAGTTTGTTATCATGAGTTTTATCATATTTTCTGCTGTTTGTGAAGTACTTTTTGACATCATTACTGGGTTTTTTGATTGCAGTGGGTTCAAGACACTTGCTGTTGAAAATCATGACCCTCATCTAGCACAAAATATCCAATACTGACTTGTTTCCCATATTTTCTTACTTCACCTTCCTCATAGGGAGCAATTCACAGTGCCTTTTATTAGCTGTGTGGTGGGTGACAAAGACAAATGCAGATACCATTCTTTGTCATAGACACAGTTTCCAGTGTTTAAGTTTATGCAGCTGGTTTTGAACTGGTTTTTATACTTATGTGCCTTAATGTAAAGTTCTAGTGAGACATATGTAATCGGTACCCAGAATGAAGAAACGGTAAAGCTTTTCACATTTTCAAGCAATTCTTCTCATAAACTTAATTGTTGGCCCATGTTCCTGTTAGAAACAGCACTGTGGTTATATGAGCATGTTTTATAATTTTTAGTTTGGGGAAAAACTGTGGAAGTTTATAAGAAACAAGAAATATATTATCTTGTGCCTGTGCTTTATTTCAACAACTTGAAGGCACATGTTTTCATCAAAGAAAAAAACAAGATTGTTACTTATTGAAAGAGGAAATTAAGTTACTAAGAAATACAAAGTCACTAAAATACTAAATAATACTTCAAATAATTTTTTAGAGGAAACCCCAAAATTGGGCTAAAGCTGTATCTTCATAGGAATTTTAAAATATGTTATTCATATAGAAAACTTCCATAACACAAAGAGATTTGTGTCCTTTATGCCTCTTCAGTGTTGATTGCTTTATTTCTCATTGTCTATTACATATTGGAATTCTTTAACTTTTTAAAAAGCAGCTGTGTGAAAAACTCATTTTAGATGCCTTTCTAGTTGTCTTCTGCTTTAATAACTGTTGGTGGTAATTTATTTGTTATTTGCACATAGACCCTCTGGATTTGGTAGTTTATGAATGTTTTAGAAGTTAAATGGATCAATTTTATCTTTTTTTCATTATTTTAATTAGATGATATGAACTCCCTTCCTTCCATGGACCGTAATCTTAACACATGCTGGGTTTATTTCTGTTTCCTCCATTCAGGAGTATAAATCCAGATGCTACCACGCACCACATAATTAAAACCTGACTTAATGATCATTGCCTTTCAGACCCAGATGACAGGACATTAAGAGAAAATGAATCATCTTCCCACTTCGAGTCCTTCCTTCCCCTTCAAACCCTTCAGCTGATGACACTCCATGTGCATAACAGGTGCCACCTCCCAGAAGGAGATTGTAGCTCCCCTACTTTCTTTTCCAGTAATATCCCTGTTCCAGTGTCTGTGACCGTCCCAGTACCAGGGAGACATCAGATCTGTTGTACTGTCCACCCTGATGCTGCCTCAGGCTGGAGTTACTTCTCTAGGAAGATCCCAGTGCATTTCCAGCATGGACTGTTATCTGGGTCTGAATCTACCACTGAGGAGCTGTTGGAGCTCACTGTGAAAGGAGCCACATCACTAGGTTTGAAAGAGTCCACTTTTCCTTACTAATGTGTTTATTTTGAAGGGAAGGCTTTTCTTCTGTGTTGCAAATTATCAGCTGTGCAGGCGTTCTCTTTCCTTCTCTAGCATTCTCTCTGTACATATATTCATATGCTGAATGGAAAAATAATGATGTGAATTGTTAGACTGTGAAACAGGTTTGACCCAGTGCAACGTACCATGTTTATTGCCCTATCCCTTTTGAGCTCTCAAGAGGGACATCTTTGTATTCCTGCAATGGATTTTATTGGTTATCTCTAAAACTCTTCAATTTTACGGTATCCCTAGCAAGGTTTCCTAAGGAGCTAAGACACATATGGCTGCACTCTGTGTCCTATACTCCCAAAGCTTCTAAAGCTGCTGGCTAATTCTATCAAGGTTTGACAGAAGTTTTGATAACATTTAATCCCCTCGTGTTCTGTGAAAAAAATCGATGGATGGTCAGAGAGTAGTGACCAGGTGAGTGCTGTGGTGGGAAAGGGAGGCAGAGCTCAGTTTGTGCTGAGGCTGTAGCTGTGGGCTGGCAGCCAGAGTGTCCACAGCCCTGTCTGCTGGGGGGTGCAGGGTGGCTGCTGCCTGCTGTGTCTTCAACTTCTGTAGTATCAGTGGAAATATTAATTTATTTGGATTCTTCATAAATCAGGTGTTTTCTTCAAGTTTGTAGAAGAGTGTGCTTCTTTTTGACTGTTCAAGTCTGTTTTTCAGTTGTGGACCTGTTGTGATTGTGTATAATGAAATGCTGCTTTTTTTCAGTAACCTAGATTACTGATTTGCTTCTGATTTCATCAACCATTCCATTAATTTATTTCTTTTTTCTCTCCTGCTTGAAGGCATAGATTCCTAGATAGCTGCATGTGTCTCAACCTGTGTGAATACTGAAATAAACACTCATGTAATTCAGGGTATGTGTATATATATATGTATATATCTATATCTATCTTACTACAGGGTGGTAAGAAAGTCAACAGTGTTTCCCCTTGGAGATTGTGTGATCCTTGCAGTAAGAATAGAATTTTCCTGTTAGAGATTCTGACTGAACTAATAGTTATCCTGATCTGAATCCTTGCTTCTTGCTAAAGATGTCCTTACAGTTCTCCAAGGGGAGGGTAAGATCTGCAGGACTATGTCTTGTCTTTGATTTTCAGTGATTTTTGTAGGAATAAGGTTTCAACCTCAAACAAATTAATGTAAGAAAAGTACATGAAAAGGTAAAGAAAGACTGTTGAGAAAACATTGGCATGTTTTTACATCCAATTTCATGACAGCCTTCATGAAAACTGCTTATGTGAGAGCTAGACTATTTTTTCTAATAGGCAAAAAATCTGTAGTGAAAATCTGAAAACCTGTACAGAGTGGATTGACCTTCCCCTGGTGTCTGGTCATAGTGAGATTTCTGTGCAGAAGTTTTCATCCAGAACCCTAAATGCTTCCCACAAGGGGTTGGGTAAAGGACTCTCATCTTTTTCTAGTAAATTGCTGTCTGACTACTATATATATATTTATTTATTTTTTTTTAAGTCTTCTGGCTGTGAAACTAACCCCACTTAAAATCTGTAGGGAAGGAGGGGAATTGTAGCAGATGGCAGATAATTTTGAAGAGAATAAAATGCCCTTGATTTCTCCTGGATTACTTAGTCATCCGTCATTAGATGTGCTCTGGTTGGATTTAGTAAACGATTTGTGCTTTGTTAAATAATTACTTGATCAGAGCCCAGAGACACAACTCTTAATGTTTTGTTTGGTGTGATTCCTGTTGAAAGGGAGGTAACTTAGTTTGTGTGGAAGGTGAGAGGTAAAAAAAAACGACTTATAGTTGGAGATTGTAATTACTGAAAACTTCTTTTTTCCCTCAAGATTGTTAGAAGTCACCCTGAGTTTGAAAAAAGCCCTTTCAAGACATGGTGGATTTAATACATTGTGATGTTCCTGCTCTCAGTACTGACACATAACAAATCTGTCAGGTTGCACAGGTATTTGTAGGAATAATATTGCTACATGACCTATGATAAATTTGGCATCTAGCAACATTTATGGAAAAAAATAATCAAGGAATACTTCTGTTTTGTACCTGATGACTCATCATTTCTGGGGTTCCAAGTAGCAATGCTGCTTGCTGATCTTACTCTCATTTTCTTTCATAAGAAGTGCAAAAATAGCCAAAATAAAATAATTTCTCTGGTTTGGGTTCAAATCATGCACGTTTGCCAAGATAAGAACCATTGCAAAGGCAGAAACTCCAGCTTCCAGTGAAATTTAGTTGTCGAGCTACCCTCTACCCTTTTATAAAAGGTATCTAAAAAGAAGGATGGCTTACTGGGGAGCACCTTATCCTAAAGCACTGTCCTAACTCAAGGAGATCTGGGTGCAGTGTCTAAATTTAGAAAGGTTTGGAGGTGGTGTGACATGTTTTAGATCAGTGTGACTTTACCTCTCAAGCTTTTTACCGTCTTCAGGAAAGAAGGGTCTCCTAAATAGCACTATTTGTAGAATGCCTAATGTGTTTGAAGAGTGTCTTACCTGATGGGCTAACATCCACATTAGCATGTGCAGTGCAATAGAAGTAATAATATAAGGCAAATAGCAAACCATTAGAAGATATGACTTATAGGAATGAAACAGTTCCCTCCTGTGTAATTGAAATTGAGGCTCTATAAAGTCAGTAGCAATGCACCCTATTTGCAGAGCTCTAGCATCACCAATATTGCCATTCATATAACTAAAATTAAGCATATGCTTCCTTACTTGCAGTTTAGTTCTAGCTCTTAGACTTTTTGTTCTCCGAGCAAGTACTACTGAAAACAGTTTTGAAGGTAAAACAGAACTTCTATTGGAGCAGGATCTAAATTAGTTCCCTGTGCATTTGCTTCCAGTTCCTTTTGACAATCCTTGTGGGTGTAAAAGGCTGTTGCAAGTCTGCCATAAGTCAGATGTAAGAGAAACTATCTTTTCTATCTGGGGTAATTCATTACTACTTTGTGGAGCTGCATTGAAAAAATCCTGCCTTTTCCTTCCACGGTGTACATCTAAAAAGGAAGGAGCTGTAATTTGAGAGAGTGGAGACCATCATTTGCTCAGTTGCTGTGTTGATGGGGCCCCAGAAATATCTCATGGATATTTAGATAACTGACTGTTACAATTCATAAGAAAAATATCAGGAGAGGTGTCAGAGGTTTACTCTTAGTGTTGCTTTCATTTCATATGAAGTCTGCTGGAGGAGCTGAGTGTAAATGTAATCAAATTCTAACAATGTCAAATTCCTCCCTCTGCAAAAGAGACGCAGCATTGAGCTCACATCTGGTAGCAATGATATTTACAACAAATGTACTTTATACACTGAGATGTACACTATTGGCTGTGTGGAAAGAAATTAGCAACTTATATGAAATGCTTTAGCTTCTGGAATGTTGATATGCAGAGTGCTTGATATGGAGAACTACGTTTTCTCTCCACACCAAGTGCCTGACAAATGAAGCTGGGCAGTGTCACGGTTCTGTAAAGGCACTGTGTTCCCTGCTGCCTTGCCAGGTGAGAAGGGCAGTGGAATTTATTCCCAGCACTCTGCTGCACTCTTCAGCCAAAGGCCTGCTCTGCTCTGATCAGGAACCACCTTCTTACACTCATGAAACTTAGACCCACCTGCTCCTCCTGTCAGAGGTTGTTTCGAAGTCTCCTTTTGGGAAAGTTTGGTTGGAGTTGGGGATTAAAATTTCATAAATAGAAAATACTTGGTCTCCATCCCAAGTATTAAAATTCTATGAAATGTTTGTGTAATGAACATTTTGAATTAAATATGTTCTTTTTTTCCCCATTAATGTGTTTTGTTATGGAATAGTTTCACTGGCTTCTTTATTTATGGTCTTAGACTTTCAGATACTGTGATAATATCTGAAAAATTGTTGAAAAACATCAGAGCCTCATCTCCTTTTCATACCTTCCTAAAATTCCTTGGCTCAAGTTAAAACTAAGAATGAGAGAACATGAGAGACTCTGCTGGCTCATTGAAGTTTATTGGTTTCCCCATCTATAAAAGTAGTTTTGATTTGAGGGTTTTTGGGTGGTTAGGGTTTCTTTTTTTTTGGTTGTTTGGTTGTTTTTTTCAGTCCTTGTTTTTTTTTTTGTTTGGTTTTTTTTTTCTCTACTAGTACAAATTCAGAGCAAAAAAACCTAGAAGCCTGTTTGTCACTTTTGGGACCAGATGTTCTTGTGAGTTTCAAAGCATTTAATACATTGCTTACAAATGTTAGTTAAGACAGAAGATTGTTTTGATTAAACATGTTTCCAGACCGCTGCTGTTAGCAGCCCTGCTGGTGATAAATGATGGGAACAGTGTCTGATAAAAGTATCAAAGAACTAATTTATGGATTTCTGCTAAATTCCTCTGATGTTGAGAGATGTACAGACTTTGTGGAAATAAGTCATACTTTTTTTTTTGGTTTGTTTGTTTTTTTTTGTTCATAAACAGTGACTTGAAGATCAGCCCTCAAACCACTCTAGTGTTTTTTTGAAGCTGTAGTTCAAAATATTGTGTATATTTCTAGTAATACAATAATTTTTATTTTCTCAGAAACTTTCCTCTGGTGACTGATGCATAAAAAAATCACAATATTGTCAGAAAATGCAGATAATGGACATTACAGGAACTGGAGCCCATTTTCTTACCTGTGGAAGAGAGAGGAATTAAATTTTCTCTTGTTGGTCCAAATAAATTTTCCTGGCTCTTTCTTATGGTCCTTTCAGATACACTGCATGTCCCCCAAAGGACTGCCCTGTAGTCTCAGACCACTGCACAGCCTTTAAGTCACTTTGACAGCATGAAGGAATGAAAAAGTGTGCCAGAGAAGTCCCAAAGCCACTTTTATGGTATGTGTGCCCTTACCTGGAAGGGCTGCACTGTTGCCTGTTGGCAGCTGCTGCAGCAGCACTGAGCTATATGTTATCCAAGTGCACTTCCCAGGAGCCTATGCTGTTGTTTTGGGCAGAATTAAGGGGAAAATATAAGTACTTTTTAAATAGATGGAATATATGGGCATTTTAATCCAAAATGCCCCATCTTTATATCCTTGTTAGACACCTGTAATGACCCAATACAGGTTTGTGAGCAGTCAAACAACTGTGGGCAAGGCAGTCCAGATCAGGGGTTTGTACCTTTTCTTGCACGGAACAGAAACTCCTTGGTTTGGTGACAGTTGCCAGGTTTTCTCCAGGAAATTCCCTTTATACCAAATGGTTTATACCATCCTTTGTAAATGAGGATTTACATTCTTTCACTGATATCTTGATGAAATATCAAGTGGACATGGTGTGATAAATGTGAAATCTTGGGTCTCCATGGCTGTTGCCCTGTATTGAACACCATACACCCCCCAAAAGCTTACTACAGTGTGCTGAGCAGTTAGGGAGTGAGCAAAGATTTGCAAAGAGCAGCAACAGCATGTAAGTGAATTAAAGACAGTCAGTTTTAATAACTTTTAAATTGTTGCATTGATTAGTTACATTCACCTAAATCACAGTTTAAAAAAGAAAACCAAACAGCCATTTTCTGCCTAACTGCAATAAATAAATAATGATTTTGCTTTTATTTAGGATGTCTGATGTTCAGTGTAGAAAAATTTTCTGCCAAAAGTTCAGTCAATTGAGGACAACAGTAAGAAAGTAAAGTGATGTTGGGGAACAAGACAATATGTGTTTTATCCTGGATACCTTTTACAAACAGGCACTGGAATCTGAAACCAAGAGAAATACTTTGTAGTAAATAAGTAATGGCAGGTGCTTATGTATAAAATATGTGAGGTGTGTGCTTATACACATGCATTTATATATACAGTATTTCTAATAATTACTATTTCTAGATATATAAAGCAAGGTGTCTATGTTTTTAAGCATTTTCCAGTAATAATTTATATATAAGTATGTGTACCTGCACAGTGAATCAGAGAAAAGGACATTCCATTCACTCAGTATCTGCACTCAAGTAATTAAGTAATTTTGTAGGTGAGGAATGGTATTATGTAGATATTGATTTTGCCTCTGGCCTCATCACTATTGCCCTCCTGTTAAAACTAGAGAAGTTGTGATAAAATGCAAAAACTGTCTTAGCAAAATATTTCACAAGATACCACAATTGTGATTGTAACTTTTCTAGCCACTTATAATAATAGCATGTAAATATTTTTTTCCATGCTTGTCTATACATTTTTGAGGAAAAGCAATTATATATCACATAATTATTATTAAAGATACAAGTTGGTTCCATAATAAGTGATATAAAGGACAGGGAACTAATACTAAATACTGTAAACATTCTAATAAGGTGAATTCACTGTAATTCTGTTATTATCTTAGCCTATTCATTGGAAAACCAGTAAATGGAAAAAATGAAATCAAATTTAGTATAATTTAGTATAGAACAAAGGAAATTTATTTTAAAATCTCAGAAAGAGATCTAGTCAAACAAATCAAGTCTAATTCTAGAACATGCAATTGAAAGGGAAGAACAGAAGTTTAATTATGGGATTAGCTTTCTCTGGTAGTAGTGCACTTTAGAATATATCAGGTATATTCTAAATATTACAAAAATACCTTGTAGTACTTAAAAATTGGAAAGAGTAGCAATTACACTGATTCCAGATTTTAAAAAGGAAAAAGGTGGTTTGTGCTAGGGAGGCTCCAAGGCATAGCCAGTTTAGGAAAGCTCAGTTAAAATATATGACATTTTAAATGGTATAGGTAATGTCTTTTCAAGTTAGTGTTGCCAGCCTAATGTACATAATAGGATAATGACGCGTTTATAGAGATTATATTTTAAAAGTTACAAATGTACTACTTTCCAGCCAGCAAGATTGCAGACAAAAACAGAGTGGTCATTCAGGAAATCATTAGAGATATTTGTAGCGTAGAAGAGAATAAATTGAACTTTTCTGGGCTTAATGGCTTTTCCGTGTGTCTTAAATACTTCTTGTGTCCTTTTAAAAATTCTCTCTCCTGTAATGCTGTGGTCTTAAAATGCATTCATCTCCTCTGTCGCAGGGACTAAAATTTCACAGGTTTGCAAATCCTTCTCTGTCCCGTGGATCCTTGTGAAATATGGGCTTATTGCACTTGCCCAGCCCATGGCACAGAGATAGGCAGTGTGCCTGGTAAGAGTTTTGCCATCAGCTGGTACCTCAAAAGGTGTAACCTGGCCTGAAGTCCTTCACATGGAGGAGCCCCACCTTGTCACACAAACTCCCCTGTCCTCCTTGTGACTTGTTCACTTAGCTCTGCAAACACGTGATGCAGATTGAATTTCCTATTAGAAAGTTATTGACTTAGAAAACTGCATTTCTTTCAGAAAAACCAGAAGGTCAGAGTTGAAAAAGCTTGTTAGTAATTTTCCTCAGTAGAGTGAATAAATAAAGGGGATACAGAGTATAGAGGGCAAAGACAGATGTTGTAATATATCCTGCCATGTAAGTGATGGACTTCCCATGGACTTGGAATTCAAATCTGGTCATATGTGAAGATGATGAAGATAAAAGAACGTGACAGAGAAGGAAAAAATAAAGAAAAGATGAGGAAGCTAAGAAAGAGAAGAACAGGAAAAGCATGTTCTGCAGCAAATAGAGATATGTTTGAGATGGATGCCGGTAACCATGGGAATCTCCTGTGAGATTGTCAGTGAAGGCCTTAGAGCAGAATTGGACCAGACCCAATATAAAGTTCTTCTGGTCATATAGCAGCAAATTAATCATTACTGTGACTTGTTTGGTGTATCAACAAAATGCAGGATTACATTGAACCATCTGAATTTTTTACAGTGTAATACATCATTGGTAAGGTAGAACCCTAATGATAAACTAGCATGCAGCCAGGCTTAATTATGTTAAATTAACTAAAACAAGATGCTTTAGCTTGATAAATATATCATGTGAGCCATCTCATCAGCTGGGAGACTGGGAGATAAAAGACAAGTGAACTAGCACAGGTTGGAGAGTAACAGGAGAGCAAACAGCAGAATTTGATGTGTTTTGGATATGAAATATAAGCCTAGCATAGCTGTGGAAATAATTGGATAAACCAGCACTTCAATCATGAAACTTGTCACTCTGTAATTACCTCTTGAGTTCAGCATTATCATATTGGTCTGTCAGCAAAGAAATGTGGAATGGTAACTGAGAATGCAGATCTGGAAATGTCACTATTTCTCTATACAGACATGATCATTAAGAAGGGAGAAGGCTCTGAAGGTGCAGTCTCCTCTATCTGCAAGAAAACAGATGCCATTTTAGTCACAGAGGAAAGAGAAATTCAGTAAATTACATTAAGGCAGAATATAATGTATTTACTTCCCTCTCAGATCATCTCCAGTAGCCGAAAGTGATGAAGCTCCATACACATTGTAACACTGACTGATACGAAAAATAGATCATGTCCGTGTGCCTCTAACTTTGCTACATTTTAACACGAATTCTGTCATTTTTAGCATTAAAACCGTAACTCCGTGTGTCACTGAGTTAAGAAAATCTCAGGTGGTACTTTTAAAATGTCACAAATTGAAATAGTTGCTGATGGAAGGCAATTCAGAGTGTGACAAGAAAGTACTTTTAGTCGTGTATTTATAGAAAAGTGATTGCTTATCTAAGTATATAAAGCAAAAAATTTCCCATTGAAACATATTTTAGTAAAATAAGTAATTATTCACAGGAAAGGTGATTTCAGCTTCCATGGGAAATAATGATGTTTTTATTTTCACATCAATTTTTGATGTGACAATACAGAGGGTGATTGATTACAATCGGAACAAAATGCAAATGGTCACTTGATTCTACTTCAAAAATCCATTGTGAAGAATTGAAAATTTTAATGAAAAATAAAAAAAATTCTCCCATTTAATTATTCTGTAGGGCAAGGAAACCCTTTTGATTGGCCTTAAACAATAGTAAGTATGATATTTTTTTACATAACTTGTTGGAGTATAATAAGGTCAGGACTATATTCAGTCAGATTGCTGATGAAATAGATTCTCTCTTAAAACTAGAAACACCTTTTTTTCCTGCATAATTGTTTTCACAGAGATATTTGTCAGATTATGTGAAACAGCAATAGGATCTTGGGGAGGTAAACAGTTTATTTCAATGGGACTTAAAAGAAATTGACTCTATTTGCAGATATGAGACTTCATTCTAAGGATTAAGCACATGCTTGTTTGTAAACATTGTCTGGTTCTTAAAATGCTTATTGATGTAGATAAAGGATGTGAATAATCATTTGGAAGATCAGTAATCAATTACTACTCACCATGTGAAAAGGTGAAAAGTGTGGCCTTTTAGCATTTAGCATTTCTGAATTTTAAATTACAAACTGCAAGAGAAATTGATGCAGTGGTGTTTTGTATGGAACAACCACATAGGGATTCACTTTTCTGTTCACTCTTGGTAGGTGAACCATCTCTCATCTGCTTATTTAAGAACATCCCATGTTTGGAGTTTTAAAAATTGGTCTGCATCCTTCACAAAATGTTGGACAGCAAGGTAGTAGCATCAAGCAAAATGCATCATTTCAAGCCAGTATATTTATTCATTCTCTAAATTTAAATTTGAATATTAATATGGTTTGCAGAAAGTAGTTAACTAAAGAAATCAAATCTAATTTAAAAATTCATGGCCTGCATAAGCAAAAGGATTTATGGAATATAGTTAAACATTCAAACCTAATTAAAAATACCATAGTACATCAGAAATGAGGGAACTGTTTTTGTGATAACTATACTCCTGCAAATACATTAGTATTTCCATTAATACTATTTGTTTAATGTTCTCCATTAAGCTAATGAAATGCTGACAGATAATTTAGGATACATAGTTTTGTGAATTTTTCTTTTTAATCTAATCCTATGTGTGTTTTAAGGCCTCCACTGATTATTTTTGAGTCAGCTGTAAGGCTTATATCCGCTAAAAAGCCACACAAAAGATGACCTGAATAAGCTATGTAAATACCTGTGAATTTTAGCTCTGTTAAAAAGAAAGTACAAGTTGCACTGTTCTTGGTATCTATTTAATTCTACATATACAAGCAAATGAAGTTGTCATTTAGAATTCATGAGCAAAATAGTATGTCCATGTGCTGTGTGTGTCCATAATATGTGTATGTATTTAAAGAAGAGTATTTTCCATGTCCTGATGTTCAAGCTACTGCCAATGAGAACGGAAAGGTTACAGCTGGTGGAAAGTTCATAACAGAAATATGGTTCCACAGACACCTGGAATATTAAGCACCTTTACAAGAATCTTCCTTTTCTATTCTATTATCATAGAATCACAGAAAGGTTTGGGTTGGAAGGGATCTTTAAGATCATTTTGTCCCAACCCCCTGCCATGGGCAAGGACACCTTCCCCTAGCCCACCAGTTTGCTCAGAGCCCCATCCAACCTGGCCTTGGACACTTCCAGGGATGGCGCATCCACAGCTTCTCTGGACAACCTCTGCTAGCTCTCACCACCCTCTCTCAGTTTGAAGCCATTCCCCCTTGTCCTGTCACTACATATTATGATGGTTTTTTTACAATAGGACCCTGAAACTTCAAGCAGAGATCAGTATTTCTTTTCAACTGTCATAGGCAGGATTTATTATAAAGAATACCTATACCCTGATGCAACATCCATCTCTTACCTTCATCATCTTCTAATGAAAAAAACCCAAATCAATTCTGTGCTTCAGGCCTGAAGAGCTGAATCCAGGATAAAACTTTGACCAGTCATCATAATATATCTTATTTTCTCATGGGGACGCAGGTTCACAAAACCCAGTACAAAAAGGCCAGTGATGTTTTAGCTATTCACATCAAATTAGGAAACAGGTTAATTAGAAAATATGAAAGCTATTATTTGAACTACTGTGTAAACAAGCATTAGAAACATTAAAAAAATTGTGTGTGATGATGAACTATGCAAGTTGTTGGTTAGAGGGTCAACATTAAGATGAAAAAGGCACACAGAACAGTTGGACACTTTTTTACCCTTGTCCTGTCACTTATTGATACTTTTATAAAGGTTTCACAAAATAAAAATAGTTGATGCTCCCAAAAAAGAACTAGGACACTGTTAATAAAAACAGTAGGCACCCCAAAAAAAGAACTCTAGACATTATTTAAAAAACCCCTAAACCCATAAATTTTATAAAAAGACCACATTTCTGGTGTCACAGAACATACCTAGCATGTTAAACGTTTGTTGGTTTTATGCAATAGAGTAGTAGCACTACATCAATCAAAAAATTCCCAGGAGTCAACTTTATAGCCCACGGTGTCCTGTAGCATCATCCCTCTTTGTTTGCTTTGGGCAGTATCTGAAGAGTGAAGTGCATGAAGAGCCACAAGAGCATTGTCTCTAGATGTGATGTGTACACACAAATATACACAGAGAAAGAGCCACTGTGTGCTGTGGAGAAGATCATTTGTGCTTAAATTGCATCATTGGATTTTTCTTTTCAATGCCATTTTGCCTCTTTACTTAATTTCTCTCTCTTCCTTCTGGAATCTCATCAAGAAAGTAATCGACAGTGTGAAAGAGCATTGGCTTTGAGTACTTTTCATACAGCTATTTTAATCAATCTTCAGCAGTGTATATGGATTCATAGAAGACCTTCAATTAACTTGCACATTAACACTGGTTAAGCAATTTTAGATCCTTAACTTATCAGGAATGCTGTATGCAAGGGATTTGAATAGCTGAGCAGAGTTTGTCATCAAACACATTACATTGCTGTGCTCACATTATGCTGGTCACCAAACAGAAAAGGAAACAAATGATCTGAGAATGTTGCTTTTCTGAGATTTTTCCATTCTTTAGGCATAAATTTTACCTGCATATTACTGGCTCACAAGTTTGAGCATATTTTCTGAGGGGAGAAGTACTTGCTGTTCCTGTTGACCTCATTCAGAATTGAGGGTGTTCTTTGTGTAAAGAAGCCAACCTCATTTGGTTTTGTAGTGGGTTGCAGTGACATGAGATTTCCTCTTCATATTGCACAAATCATATCTCTTAGTAGTAGTTACCAGTAAACTTCACTTCTAAACTGGTGCTTTACCCATTTGCACAGTGTTGCCAGAGTCAGGGGAACAACTCACATGGAGTTGTCACACTCTCTACGCAGAGTTGCTTGTTCTCTACCTACACATACACATAAAGTGCCTAGTGCTGCTCATCTCAGGTTTTACAACAGTTAACTGATAAGATTGGATGAACAGATTGCTATTCAGCATTTGGACATTAAATTTGTATACATTTCAGACAATCTACTATGAAAAAAATGAGGGTTTTTTGTGCTTTACTACTTATTTTAATCACTTCATGGAAAATATACATATTATGCTTGTTTCTAGTGCTTCAGTATGAAACAAGAACTTAATATGTTATACACAAAAAAATATGTAGTACCCACTAGCCTTCACCATGAAGCACTTGGATTATTTTAAATTATTTTAGTCTATTGATGTCTATTTCTGCTTTCAGAAACTGCAAGGTAACTCCAAATCCTACGAATGGAAATTATTTTATTGAACTTAATAGGAGCTAGTGCTTCTTATCATTCAAAGCTGCCTACAGTATTTTAACCTGTAGTGCATTAATTTCTCAAAATTATTTTATGTCCAGTCAAAAATGATTATAATAGTCTTTTCCCTAATCTGAAAAGTAACAGCGAGTTTCAAATCCAATTATTCTGTTATCTGCTCAGAATTTTGGAGTGAGTGGATGACATTATTATTACTATGCAAGTTTTCAAGGGGGTTGCTGTCATTGCTGTCTGTTGCCTTGGAGGTCTGGCAAGAGCCTTCATTTAATGCTCATTGAGGACCCTGCTGGTTTGGAAATGAATTCTGCTTCGAGCAGGTGTGATCAGGTCCACTCAGGTGAAGTGGGTTAGATGTGGATTTTGACCCTGAGGTTGAGGCAAGTCTTTTATTAACATTTAACTTATAGGAGCAATTGTGTGATACAACAGCTTGTACAATGAAGAGCAATGAACTTTAATGAAGTTTAGAAATGTATGAGGAAACTACACAGTATCTGTTGGTGGAACTGTGTGTATGCAAATTACTTCTTGACTATATTCTTTACAGAACTCAGGAAATAGGAGCCTAATAAAATCTTTCTGCTGCTGTACTGATGGTTTTCAGTCAGCTTTTGTTATATGATGAGCTCTGTATCAAACTGAATCCCTGTCATTCCTGCCACACATGTAACTCTAGAAAGTTTGAAATCTGGTTGCAATTGCCAGATACAAGAAAGCAATTAAAGAGGTGCATTCTCAACAAAGAAGTTCATAATGCGCCCAAGACTAATTAAAGATGTGAGCGCACAGTTCACTAAGAATTACCCTAGAATAGAAGTTCACTTGAAAATAAGGTAATTAAGTTAATCTTCTGATAGTGGGATTTTGCAGTAAGTGCATGTACTAAATATGAAAGTAAGGAACTTAAGAGGTAATTAAAAGTAATTCAGGCATTAAATTAAGCTTCTAGCTGTATGAAGTGGTAGTAATTGCAGACATCAAAATTAGAATCATATTGTAATCAGATTAACTATAGTGTAATTAATGTACCTACATCACAAACTATCTGCAAAAGTCAAATACAAGGTGTTGGATTCACTGCAAATGTTAGTGCTTCAGCTGGAGAGCAAGTCAGCCAAAACTGGGAGCAGACACCAGTCCCCAAAATACAAACGAAGCTGTCTGTGCTGAGGACGTAGCATTTTGCAAGTGCTCTGCCCTTTAGTTTCCAGGAAGGCTACAAAAGATTGGCACCGATTTTGCTGCTACCCTTGTCTCGTGCCTGAGCTTTGCAGGCTCCCTGGCAGGCCGGGAGCTCCAGCTCTGTCTCAGGCAGGCAGAGCCTCCACGCTTGCTTTCTGCAATTAGGCTTCTCGACATCCCTCTCAGGAAAGTACTGTGGGCTCATTAAGGCTAATTGCTGGCAGACACCTGATTCCCTCAGAGGACAAGGAGAGGAGCCAGGCTGAGGGGAGGGCTGCTGGGTGAGTGGGAGCACCTACCAGGCAGGTGGATGCACTTTTAATCATTTCTACAATTGACTTACAGCTACAGGAAACTTGACCTTTTCTTTGATTAGGATCTGAGCTGATGAAATTCCTCTTCTTCTCTGCAATCAGTTGCCTCATGAATTAGGCCATTAGATATGTGTATCTACCTATCTGCCCTAGGCATGTTGTTAATGCAGCTGTGATTAAAGTAATTCATTAGAAATTATGGGGTGTGAAAAGGGATCTGATACTATAAAGTAATATTTTAAAGTAGACATTCTAAAAGGCACAATGAGTGTCATGCTTTGTTTTCAATTATTTTGTGGTTTTATCTCTGGCACGGTCAGTAAATTACCCACTGCAGGCCTCATGTTATAGGGCAACTTGTACATGATCTGTGAAGCAAATGGAACTAAAAAAAAAATCTGATTAAATCTCAGTCTTAGCAGAGACCATACCATTTTCCTAGGCTGCAGAAGCAGATTAAGCACTGCAAAGTTTGGTTTTTATGTATTCTTTTACCAGAGTTAAGAACAAGCCATTTTTCATGTCAGAAAAGGTTTCGTGCATATTATTCCTCTCTTTCCTTTCTCCTCTCTATTAATTTATTTCATGTATTTTCCTAGAAAATAGTAATTTTATCGGAAGCAATAAGTATTTTAATAAAATTTTATTATTGAGCATTTAGCTACATCCATTTTCGTGTGAGCAAGAAGCCCAGCACTTTGTCCTACCCTACTCATTCCAAGGATTTTTGCTGTAGACTTGGCATGTTTTTGGCTCAAAGTTGTTACCATGCTGAAAACATGAAAGCGCCAGGATGGTGCATGTGTACATCAGAATTCATATTATCAGCCACACCTCTGAGGGCTGATTTTTCAGGCTGCAAACCCTTTGAATGGTTTGGAGATTTCTGTGGATGAGTTCAGGTACACCTTCGTTCTGCTCTGCGTGGAGGGTCAAGGATGCTGCAGCCACCTTAATGTCTTTGTGTTTCTAGGACTTTGGTCCCCAGTTTCTTAATGACTATCCAGGAAGATGAGAATTTCCTTGTATAATTACACACCTGAGCTACTGGAATTGCCTGAAGATAGATTGTTTATAGCATTTATGGCATTTATTACTTTTACATCTAACTGAGAAAAGCAGCAGATTGCTGTACAAGTCTGATCAAAGTCATCACACAACTGTATTCATCAGAAGTCATGAGATAACACAACTTATACAAGACTCACTGAAAAGTCTCAATTTCACCTTAAAACCTGTTTGATTACTGCATTGTGGTCTGTCAATGAAAAAATACAGTCCTTTTTGTAATTGTGGACTAAATTTAGATGATAATGAGCATAAGAACAAAGAATCAGAGAAGAGAGAAAACATATTTTTGATTTAAAGCTCTGGTTAATTCAGTAAAATGTCACTCTTCAGTATTTTCCGAAAGAAAGTAATTTTTGTACTTGGATTGTAAGTAGCTTCTATGAATTGAACACCTGTCCAACAAATCTGGAAATAAGCTATTAATTATTTCCCCGAGCAAGTTTTTCATAATTCCTGTAAAATTCTTGCAGAGCTTAGAACAACCTATCTTGCTATTTGTTGATGGTTCAAGGTGCCATTTTTTGTGTGAAAGACAATGAAAAATAATATAAGCAAATATTTATTATTTTGTGTATTTTGATCATAAGGTCTAATAATCTTTTCTACTTCTCATCTCAAAAAGAAATATATATTTTTCATGTAGGGATTCCGCCTTTCTTTCCAATTTTATTGGTCAGAAGAATATAGTTGTTTAAGGCCTTGAAGAAAGCATAATATCTTTTCATAGTCAAAGGCTCTATAGTTTTTCATAATTTTTATTAAATGTACAAGAAATTTACTCCTTATTGAAGAGTGGTAAGGAAAAAATTGGGCCACAGAGTTGTTGGAAGACTGGGAAAAATGTGAAAAGTAAGTGGAAGACTGTGGAAAATATGTTACTGTCTACAGGTGTCACCATGGAAAAGGAATTAATATTTGTGACTTAATCTTGTGTAAGGGTTTGGAAATGCCACTAGTAGGCTTCACTCTTATTCCTTAGTTACATATATCTGGGAAATTGCAAGAGTTTAGGGATAATTTGTTGCTTGTGGTATTCTCATCTTCTTGAGGGAGTTTGGTAAAAAAAAAAAAAAAAAAATGTAAGTATAGTTCCACTTGCAGGTGTTGTAGAGTTTATTAAGCTGGAAGTTAGGAAAAAGTGTCCTTTTGATCTGATTCTAGGGACTCTAATACACTCTACAGAAGACTTCAAGATGTCAAACAGAAGTAGGTAATATCATTTATTTCCAAATAAGCATAAGCAGTGACTTTCTCTCATTTGTTTTCTAGATCATCTTATTGCAACAGGAAAGTAAACCTTAGTGCATCAGTGTGCTGTAATTTGAAGTGATAGATACTAAAGTTTTGAGAAACCTGATTTTTACATGGCAAGTAAAACAACTGGACACTCCAGACCATGCTTTTCTAACAAACTGCTGCTCGCACTGGGAATTAGATTATACCTGTATGCCCTTGGAAGCACTGATTGGTACTGGGAAAAATTGTAGAGCTAGGAGGCAAATTGTCCAAGAAGGGCTTTCAGGAAGGACACCCAGACACCTCTGTTATTGTACTCTGTGCTGTTAAAGAATTTATAGTTCAATGTTTGGAGGAGAGTTCTGAATAACAAGGAAACAATATTTGCTTTTCTTATTTTTAGAGATGTAAAGGTCCACAATTCAGACTTCTCAAAATTATTATAGTCTATCAAGTATAAAGGATTTTAATTTTATTTTTTTTTTTAAATTCTGGGATTTTCAAACAGCTGATAGTGTAAATAAGGTTTAAATTTTCAAAATTAGAGCTGAAAGAGAGATATGACTTTATCTCAGATAGCTTAGGAATTTAGTGGGCTCTAACCCTTGTAGAGAGTTGTATTTTAGTCAACTAAGGCTTGGACTTGTGCTATTTTAGTTGACTTTCTCCTAAATCAGTTTAATGTCTTAAAATGAAGATAGAAAACTTGAGCTAATCAAAGAATACTGGAATAGTGTACCTGGAGGAAAATGCAAAAGACTATTTATTCCATCTTAAGTTTACCTGATGCTAAAGGAGACAATTTGTGGGAGCATTGGTTGTATCTAACCCGTGGTGCAGGAATGGCTTTGAAATGAGTTTCAAAGCCAGATTTGCAAATTATCTCCTCTGGGTCTTTAACAGGGTTCTCAGGGCTCCAAAGCAAACAAGGCAGTACTTCAGAGCTTCCCTAAGAGCACATTGGTCTGAAAGTGGGCAACCTCTCATATAACCCGCCTTAGTCTTGTGGTGTTGGCATGTGGTGACATGGATAAGGGCCAGAAGATCCAAGGAGGCCCTCGTGGACCCAGAAGAGCCCCAAAATCACCTGCCATGAAGAAAAATGAAGTTTATGAACAGTCTGATATTCAGAGAGTAAACAGCCAGTGTGGACAATGTAGATAGGTGGAACCAAACTTTGACTGCTCTGGGCCAGTGGCTACTCCAGGCTCAGAGCAGTTCAGTCTGGGTTATCTCTCTCTTGTGCCTGACTCAGACACCTCAGACCAAGCTAGAACATGGTGCAGGGGAGGTTCTGACGGCTGTCTTTTCTCTGTGCACGTAATTGAATTGAATAATGTCCCTTCATGCAGTAGCCAATAGTAACTCTTGTTCCTAAATATTATCAAGTGTACATTTGATAGGTGAGCCCACCGATACAAATAGGGGAGGAATCACTGATCCGCCCTCAATCTCTTTAATGTTGTACCATGTGAATAAAAGTATCTCTTGAGTAAGAAGAGCTTTGGATGCCGCACTAGACTGCTGTCAGGTTTCTTTTCTGCTTCTCATCCCAGTGTTAATGGCTGACTCTTGTACGGCATGACCTGATCACCAGGACAGGTCAGCCAGAATAGAACTTCAAATTGGGTTGGATGTATCTTGAATTTAATTAACTCCTGCTGTTTAGGCCACTTAGTCCTCTCTTTCTGAGCTGAATGGTTTACTCTTCTACTTTCATCTCTTCGGGATGAGAAGCTGGGTCCAAAGACCTGCGTTTTGAAAGGACTTCAGGAAACTTTGTAGCCTGTTACAATAATAACAGGGGGAGGGATGGCAGAAAGTACCTTTTGAGCAGCCGCGCACCAGGTGAGAGCAAACTCTAAAGCGGAGGGCAAGACAACTGGGGTGCACCATTCCTTAACTTTTGTTCCTGGAGCTGCAGATGAATGAAGCCAGTTTCTGCTCTCTGCTCCACATGCAGCCCAGACTTTTCAGCAGGGAGGAGAGGAATGGACTGAAATGAATGACGAGCTTCCAGGTTAGTTAAGGTTCCCTTGATTCATCGTTGTTTTGTTCCGTACTAGAGTCACGACTCAACAAACCTGTGTAACCAGCGGTGCTTTTAAAGTCTCAAACAGGAGAAGATGGCCCTCCTGCCCCCAGATAAAGGGCTGTGTTGGCTCTTTAGAGGGGATATTCATGTGTATTTGGAGGACAATACTTGCAGTTCACTCTATCTTTGACTTGTCATTTCTAATGCGTTTGGAGGGTGACCACGACTGCCCTTGCAAGACATACTGATGCAAAAACATATCTAGGATATATTCAAGTATTATTTTTTTTTTCCCCTAGAGAGGGCTGTTAGCTTGACATAACATGTTATCTTTAGTAATCAGCAGAGTTAAACCCATAGAACTCTTTCCCCAGGTTCTAAGGAGCTGCTCTGTGGCTAAGGTGGTGATGCAGTGGCTCTGCAGCATCTGAGGTTTCTGATTCCTGTATTCATCTTTGTAAAATGGGGCAGACCAGGAATAACCTCTTTGTCTTCATAACCCAAGGCTGCTTTGCAGAGATCAGTCAAAATTTTCCACTTTCAAACCCCATTTTCAGCATCCATGTTCCCAACCAAGACGAGGTTTAGGCTCTGATAGAACTTGAATACTCTCCCTCTTTCAGAGGGATTAGTCCCATGGTGAACTGAGTCCATATAAAGCTGATAATTCATTGTTAGGGATGGTGTTTCTTCACAGTGAATAAATAGATGTCTCCATTGTACCTTCACAGTTATGCAAGGTGTCTTCCCTTTTCATAGATATTTTAACATATTTGGTGTGACTGTTTTGTGCCGCACATTTTGTGCCACATGTCTCTTTCTTCCTCAGCATAAATGTTTCATAGTCACTTAAAAGTACAAAAAAATTAGTGTCTGCAGCTGAACTCTCAAGGGCAATAATCTAATAACAAATGGGTGGATGAAAGGGAGAAAAAGGCTTGATTATGCATTTCTAAACTATTATGACAGGCAACAACAGTGAGGAAATGTTTTTAACCTATGAAGCTTAATTAAATTTTATCTTCTGCTATAAAATGATCTGGCTGTGGTCCAGGAAGGACTTGAGCACAAATGCCTCCTTTCTCAGTCCCTGATTTCTCAAGCTGGGTAAGCAGTGTGCTAAGCAGGTTGGCTCCCCAAGCACATCATGGGAAGGGCTTGGAAGAATCAGACCAGAATTTGAACACTGCTTTCAGATGTGGTGATCCTTTAAGCAGCTCTGTTGATACTGGTTGCTCCTGCCTCTCTCTCTCACCTTTAATCTGCACCAGCCCCTGACCACATCCATGATGTGTCTGTGTTGCACACTTGGCATCTAAATGAGGTGACAGGAATGTAAACACAGAAGGGACAGGGAACAAAGGGCCACTGAAACCAGCCCTGCCTGTTGAAGGCAAGCCTAAGCAGGGATTTCTTGCTTTTGCATGAAGGTGGAGGAAGGAGACAAAGTGCTCTTCCTCATGAAAAGGGCCTTCTAGACACTTTTTGAAAATATTTTACATAAAATACATAGTTTCCTTTGAATCATCATTGAATTAAATGCACAAGTGTTCTTAAAGCAGGACCTGGACTGCTCTTTCCAGCTATCAGGGAGATCTTTTCTCAGTGCTGCTGCTCAGGTGCTGTGACACATGGCACCTTTTCCATCATGCTTGAGGGGAACACATAAGGATCTTGAGGGCAAAACATCAAGTGTCATGGAATTTAGGTGAATTAGAAACCAGCATTGAAGCTGTGTAATTTTGGTGTTAGATCATCATGTTCTATGCAATGCCTGCTGTCGATGTGCAGCTTCCTTTGTTAAACAATTGTTTGGGGATTTGGGGGATTGGTTTGTTTGTGCTGTTTTGTTTCATTAAAAGTTCAACACTAAATTTGGTTCTCAGCAGTATATTCCCTAGTCAACAGTGGTCTTCAGGAAGAAACAGTGAACTTTTAGCATTAAAGACCTGTGGTTCAGATTTTGGTCTGAGTGTCATTTTGGTGAAATGTTGATGTGCAGATGGACTATTTATATGACGCAGGGACCAAAGGTTCTCCTCTTTGTATTTGTTGCTTGGAAATTACAGAACTAACTAGGTTGGAAAAGACCTCTGAGATCATCGAGTCCAACATTCTCTATTGGTAATTAGCAATTCAATAAAATCCCCCATATATGACTGTGTAATGTATATTTAGGTCTCACACCTTTCACATGTTTTGCATTTGCCTGATGGCATCTGTTTCTAATGATTTCAGAGTAAAACTGATACGGGAAATATTGGAAAAAAAAATTACAATGTTTTCCTAATGGAATTCTCATGCCACAGTGGGTGTGGGAAGAAAACCGAAAGGGTGGATGAGGGGTATTCCAGACTTAATGAAAGGAGATTTAAGTTCAGTGTTTAAATACAATAATGCTTTAAGTAGTCCTTCTGACAGCAAATATTACGTTGTAGCTCTGGATAGAGGATAAAGAAGCCCTTGGGAATCCTTCCTAACACCAGACAAATATCTTACAGAAGTAAAAGACAAGAATAGATGCTTTAATATAAATTAGAGCAGAAGGGAACTGACTAATCTTAACTGTGTTCTCTTAACATTATAAACCACTTAAATTATTTTTCTAGTTTTTGTAGGATCATTGAAGCTCTTTAATGACTATGCATTTATGTAGGCATAGTATCTCAAATTATTAGACACAGTAAATTTTCTCTTTTCTTTCAGTTCTATTATTTATGCAGTGAGTTGGAAATCTCTTTAAAATTCTTGTGGGATGCTGAGAGCAAAATGTTTTTCACTTGTTGTATGTTACAGCCTAATAGTACAGTAGATAACCTGAACAGAGTCCATCATTGAAAAGAGATATGTGCAGGCAATCTACTTACAGCATTCTAACCCTGTGTTGTCTGGATTTTTGGAATCATAAGCTTTGTAAACGTGTTTTCCTATACAAAATTCCATTTTCCACAAAATATTATTCCTATATTTTTTCCTTCTGTGTGAGATACCTGGGCAAGACAGTGAACATGTAACAAATAACGTTGTAGCAATTATGTTGTGTGATTTTTTTCAAGGGTATGTAAAGAGTTACCTCTGACATCTGAATTTAAATCAGTCCTACTGCAAAATCCATGCCAAGTATTGTTGGGCAGAGCTGTTAATATCCTTTCTTGTTGATGGGCAAAGGCCATCATCTGAAGTTTATACCCATGCCCTAAGGAGAGGAGCTGATTTTTAATCTTAGACTGTAAGTCAGTAGCAGAACTGGATCCAGAATACATGTTTTGTGGTCCTCATTTTGACACAGCTGAAGAAACTTTTTTAAAACTCTGAGATGCTTCTCCTGTTAGTGCTGTTGCAAGCCTACCACTGAGATAATCTCTGTGATACAGGATATTGTATTTCATAGGTAATTTAACTCCTGGTGAACAGCAGTGTTGCAGTAGAGAAGGAAAAGTTTAAAGAAAATAATTAAAAATAGGAGAAAAATCTGCTAAATGTGGAACTTTCTGTAAATCTTGAGCCCCACTGAAATACTGCCGTGTATGTGCGGGGCACATTGCACTTAAAGCAAGTTAGTCTTAGAACAGTTTTGTGTCTGACAAAAGTAGGTTCTGAAGTACATTCCAAGGCCAGTTCAGGGAAAGGAATAATAACATGAAAACTGTATTACAAAGTCCTGTCTGTGAATTCAGATGGTGGTGGTGACTTGGAGAAGTCATCATTGGGCTCAATGTGAAACAGGACATTTTTCCTATTTTTCATTTCTTTTTCCCAAACTACCTTATCTTATATGCTTATCTTGGCTGTATTCTTCTGGAATTGATCTCCTAAGAATATCAGGAGACTTTTTCTTTTCAGGTTAGAGAGGTAAAAGCAAGAAAAGAGCTTTCCAGAAAAACCTTTTGCAAAGCATATTTCTGGAACAAACTTGGGAGCAGCTCGATCTCTAACTTCCAACAAGTTTTGTTTAGAATTAGGTAGTCAGCTAAAGACAGAACAAGAGCATATGAATTTAATATCTTGGTTGTTGAATTGAAAGATTCGGTAAAGGTTTTATGTTAAACAGAGTTGTCTGTTTTTTAAGGTTTACATTTGATTCTCCTTGGAAAGTACCAAAGTTTGTTGTTGCTTACTTTAGAGACAGAGTAGACACATTTTTCTGTTTAGGTGAAAGCTTGTGTTTTGCACAAACTGATGAAACTGCATCAAAAGTGGAAATAATATGTTTTTATCTGTCTGCCATGGGGGTGCTAAAGTTCACTCTCTGTGAGTTACCTCGTACTGCATAAGGCATAGCAAGAGCACAGAAAATAAATGCAACAAGCAATGGAGGAACAGCTGTTGCAGAAGATGGATGTTTTGCTGTAATGATGTTGCTAAGTTTATTAATTTGTTTAATAGAATTCAGAAAGGATTCATCTGTTAGCTGTCAGGATTTTATCACTGGGACTCTCCGGGTTGCCATAGGCTATGGGCGTGCTGTTTGCCTGTTAACAACAGCCAAGGGGGGTCAGCTGACAAATAGCTTTGTTTATTACCATTTGGTTTATAGTTCAGGATTCATTTGGAAAGTCCCAGCTAACATTTGGTCCCACAGTTTCCTAATATTGCTGACACCAGCTGTAACAGCAGTCTTTCTCTCCTGTAAAATCCTTCTTCCTTTTGATGAACTAGTTCCTGTAATTGGATGCGTTGTTTTTCCTCCCTAGATTATTTTCCTGTAGGCCAGTTATGACCTTGCTATTCTAGCTGCAGTCAGTACACATCACAAAAACATATGTTGTTAAATGTCTTACAGTTGTGTTTAAGATGAGACAATAGACGGATGAAAACAATGGACACAAGGGTTACAAAATTATGAGAATTTTTCTTAAATATTAGGTAAAGTTTATAAGATACCATGGTTTTATTCATTGCTCCTTTGGTGTTGTTTTTGGGTTTGGTGTTTTTGTCAGTCTTTCAATGCCATGTAGCAAACTGAACATTTCCCCACAACTGCCTTAAAGTATGCTGGTATCACTTTGAGTCAGAGAGGTGAAGGTCACAGTGATTTATCCAGATATGTGTACTGATGGCATCCATGTAACCTCAGTCACCAGCAGGTATTGATTGTAGTCTGGGGCTGTAATTCGAGTGGTCCGATTGAACATGAGGGGTGATAATGCTTGTTCTCATTATTACAGAGAAAAAATAGCAGCAAGTGACCATGTAGCCATGATTTCCTCATCATCAGAAAGCTGTGTGAACCAACACTTTCTGATTTGATTTCTGAGAAGCTAATGAAAGGAATTTTTTATTCCTTCTTTCTTTCTGTTTCCTATTCTATGTATATATTTTTAAATAGAGGAGCCTTGCATGTCCATCCTTTACCTATCCTATCAGAAATTTGACATAGTTTTACAAAATAATTTTACTTTAATTTCAGGTAAATTTTTAAAGAAATTGTCTAAGGAGGAATGTAAATAACAGCAATTCAAGCTGTATGATTGGGATCAACTTACTACAACTTGGGCAGATAACTTCCCTGAATTCTCTCAGCGTTTATTGAAATGTGGTACAGTGGTACATGGAACCCAAGAAAACCCACAAGTTACAGGAATTACATATGTGTTAACACTTGGAAAATTAAGGAAGAGAATAGAACCCAAGTTTAGGAAGTTGATGAAAGAAAAACAAAGAATGTGGGAGTGCTGGAATCAAACCAAACCCAACAGCTTCCTATTTGGAAAAGGAAACGTTTTAGGCAGTGTTTCTAAATCTCATGTCCATGTCCTTACAAGATTCAAACATGTCATCATCTGTCCAAAGACCAGGATGAATAACACGAGCTCTGTAAGTTGAGCTTGCATTATTGGGCTGCTCTGCTAATGTCCTTGTCATTGCTCACCTGGTCTTCCATCTTCCACATTCCCTGCCAAGCAAATAGCACAAAACCGTGACAAAGGAATTTATTACTTCTCTGACTTACATATTGCAAACAAGTGAAAGGAATGTTGCAGAATTTTAAAAGTACTATGAAGTAGCAAGTACTGTGTCAGCCTGAAAAATAGCTGTACCCACAAAAATTAATCAGAGCTCAGAGGGGCTCTTATCACTGTGCTGTGAGCAGCGGAGCAGGATCTGTCAGTCCTTCCCTGAACCTTCTCTAGGGTGGTTGCCAAGCCAGATAGTCTTGTCCCAGTGACCAAGGTGGTACTCACCAACTTCATCAGGGTAATTATTAAATGAAAGTGCAAACAGTTTGTTATTGATCAGTGCAACGCTTCTGAGATGTAAAAGGCTTCAAGGCTTTGGTCTTTCTGTACCAGTAGCTCTGCTTAACCCTGGGAGCTTGGGGAAGGATGGCCTTTGGTCACCTCTTGGCTTGTTTCAGCAAAGCATAAGCCAGCTTTCTGGACACCCCTAAGCATGAAAAGGTGGGCTTGAGAAAATCAGTAGGTCAGAGAGCATAATTTAGCCATTCAAAGCTGTTACAAATAGACAAAGAGAAACTAAATGACAGTTCAATATATTACAATATTTTTCCTGGTTTGAGTAAATGGATTTTCCCTCTGAACATTGCATGGATACTAATTGCATAACTAAAATACACAGTTTTTCAGACCTATATACTTTTTTCCCAGTGCTGAATTGGCTCTTCTAGAGCAGCTCAATGAGGAAACATGACTGGCTACACTGGATCTTTTTATTTTACCTCGTTCATCTCCTCTAAGGTGTTTTGCACTTATTGAGTTATGAAGTCGTGTAAGATACACAGGGTTTTCTTATTATCTTTGAAAAATTAAAAATGAAAAAAGAGATTAAAATTAATCAGTTGAAATCATTGGGGGGGGAAAACACATTGATTAACACAGTGTGTTTCCATTTGGGCTGGTTTCTGCTTGTGAGGCTACAAGGAGATCTGGTTCTTTTCCTGGAGAGAGGATAAAGTATGAGGGGGATGATAAGCAAGAGATTAGGGATGGAGAGAGAAAAAATCTACGTCATCAAACCAGGACATCATTTGTATCATTGTAGTTTTCAGTTGTGTTGCCTTCAGAATCTGTACCTTGATTAACAGGATGATAAGATCTGAAGAAAGTTTCTGTGAACGATGAGGGAAAAGGACAGATCTGCATGAACTTAATCTATAATGTAATACAGCAAAACCCAATTTAAGTGTTAATCATGTTTCTGTATTATTTCTAAAATTTTATCTGAGACAAAATAAAGAATATTGTCTCATTAAGAAATGTGGCAGTATTACTGTGACAGTAATCACATTTTCATTCTATTTTCATAACCAAAGCTTCAAAGCAGCTTGAAAAATATTCATTACTGATGCAGGCTTGAACATGCAAGTGAATAGCTGTATCCGTACTGTCATATATAATTTCAGCAACACTATCAAGCACAAGAGAAGTTTAGCTAACTACAGGATAAAAACAATGGATGTCTGGATAAGATTAATGCAAATGCTCCTTTGGAAGAAAATAAGCATTTTAGAAACAACTAAACAAAGTAAATGGTAATTTTTTATCAACGTAGAAAAGGCTGCTGCTTTATTGTTTGCTGTTGATACGTTATTTCCTCAAGGAACGTAGTCTCCTGGATTTTAAAGATGTATCTTTATATATATTTTTGCTCTGCAGGGAAAAAATTTAAGTAAATAAGAATTTTTTTTAGTTAAAAATGGAAATTTTTGAATACTTTGTGGCTATGCAATAGCTCAGATTATAATTACTAGGACTGACACAATCTCCTTGGTTCTGGGCTGTGTTTGCAAGTAATCCTGATTCCTTACAAATAGGAAAGACCATTGCACATGAGCTCTGGAATCTCAGAGCTGTGTTCTGTTTCTACTGAGTAAGGGTACCAGCTTTGCGACACACATATATATGGGTATATATATTTTATGTACATATATGTCTATTTTTTCATCTTATGAGCTTCATCCTGAGTGCAATAGAGCATGATCCTTACCAAATTTTGTTCTTTTTGACTATAAGTGATTTGAAAGTAATTTATTTTGTTTTGATCCACTTTCATTAATGTAGGTGACCTTGCTTACCTTCCCCTCATCATGCCTGTTGGTCTGATACATCAGCAGTTAGGTGATGAGCACTTGGTTAAACACGTGACAAAGTCTACTTTTTCCTAGTGTTAATTAGAGAAAGTAAGGAATAAACTACATGTCCAGCTATAAAAATCCATTTCTATCCATTAGTAAAGGACAAACTTCAAAAGGGTTAAAGGTTCTGCCAATTCAGGAAAAGAAAAGGGCTCCAGGTTGCCCCACCTGGGACAGAGATGCAGAAGGACACAAAACTTAAAACTGAGAAGCATTTTGTGGGGTGGCCATGGTTCCTGTGAGGAGCTGGGGACACAAACAGCTGCCCTGGGAGGGGGAGACGTGTTAATAGAATTTGGTGAGATGTGGTGACGCTGAACAGCTTCATTTGGCTCAGGCAGTTGGAAAGGTCAAGGGAGAGTGTTTTTTTTTCTACAGTATCTCTGAGGAGCTTTTATTGATGGTTTTCCTTCATTAGCCCTGAAAGAGAAATTAGTCTACTGAAGTTACAAACAAAATTTGAAAGTTATCAGATGCTGTGGAGTTGCAATGAGAAAGAAGGAAAGTGGGAGATGAGTATGTTCTCTTAAAAGAGATACACAAGAGGGAAGGCAAAATTAATCCCCACCAGGGAGTCCTCCTCTACCTATCCAAAGTTGCATAGTTGTAGTTAGACAAATCTACTGCTAAAACTGATAGTTATGTAAAACTATGATTTAAATCCTATTTGCCTCCTGAACCTATGGTGAGAAAAATGGGAAATAAAGTGGGAATGACACATCAGGAGCTCATTTGCCCATGATGAATCCTAGAGTGTGCTGCCACTTTGGCACATTGTTCCACCATTTCAGGGATACTTTCTTTCTCAAGCTGGATGTTAACCTTAAATTACAGGGTTGGAATTCTCTTAATTGATTGAGAGGGGGGAAAACCAGTAAGATTGACTTATTTGTTTTTTGATGGAATTACTAAATAAATGACTTGGAATTTGTAGTAGTATACTTTTAAAACCTGAGACTAAACATACATTCTTAAAAAGTAGTTGAGGAAAGTTGCAGTGATTTTAAGTTAAATCCTTTTCCTGCTGTTGTTCTAAGTTAAGCTTTGTTTTTCTGTCAGTTGTCTGAAGCAAACTAATGTACAACACTGGGAAAACAAATGAGAGGAGTAATTTCTGAATCATATTCATCTCTGTCAAAGGTCACAATGATTAGTGTAACTGTACCTGTTTCTGTAAATCTATGCATACTAAAATGACAGCTCTGATTTATTAACTTTGGGGTGATCCATGCTTTGCTTTGGAATGTAGTCATTTTTAGGAATTTTGGCTGTAAAACACAGCACTGTGGCATGTCCTGATTGCAGCCTTGTTCAGCAAAAAGCTATTGCAGCACATTCTTGCCTTGTGGTTTGCAGTTGTCACCAGGTTTTGATGTGATGTTGTGTCATTAGCAGCTGATTGTGCAGCCTGAAGGCCTGGTGGTCTTCCAATAGACCATGCACAAATTTCCTGTGACACTCCAATTCTCTGCTGGTTCTCCTCTGGGAGCTTACTCTTCTCTGGTCTGTGGTTTCAGAGGGTTTGGGTCCTTAATTTTTAATGATAGTTATAGCAAATAAGAAAACAAACTTGTGACATTTGTACTTGTTAATGAAGAAATGATTGAGGATTTAAAACTGTATATTTAAGAGTACTAACTGAGGTGGTATTTAGAACTGCTAATAAAGATTTCGTCCTTTAAATCAATTCATGGTGACTGCAGTTCCACTTCTATTACAAATATTTAAAGGAGGGAAATTAAACAGGTGTAGCGGGAAGCAGACATAGTGACAGGGGATTAACATAACCCAGTCTTGACATACTGGGGATTTCCTAAATCACATCCTGTGCTTTCTGCTCAGCTGTTCATGATAGTAAAATTGTCCTGTGCCTTGGGCTGAAAGAGATATTAGAGAGCTCTGTAAAGCAATGAAATGTAAGAAGCTGTTCTGAGCATTTTTCTTAAGGAGTGACCCTGAATAGATTACCCTATATAGGGATCGTGTTTAGAAAGGTATAAAAAAAAGGGAGGAAGGCTTATGAGTTAAAACAATTTGGCATGGGTTTTTTATATGAAAAGCCTTACTTCTTTGAGTTAAAATATTCTACTTTAGCACCAGATTATTTTTCAGATAGTTCTTCTTAAATTGTATTAAGTACCAGACTCTGTGAAGCAGCAGTTTTTATGTAACATTCTCCCTGAGTCAGAGGTTGCTGGTGGTCCCACACAAACTGCCCTGTCACCTTGTACATCACTTCCCATCTCATTGCTATTAGATACAACAAGTTCTTTCCCAAGATTTAACTTTTGTGGAAGTTACTGCATCTGCTGCTCAGGAAAGTTCTATCTTGGATATTCAGGGTCTGTACATGAGCATGGCTGGGATGTATGAAATGAATGAGAGCCTCTATTCAGTTGCAGATGCACTGCAGCTCTCAGGGATGGGCTGCTATGTAGGAAATTACTTTCCCCTGTTGTAGGAGATAATGGAAAATCTTTTATTTTGCATCAGGACTTGGATTGTGTGACTTCTGCTAAAAATAATAATTGAGATCTTGTTTATTCTACAGCAGCTGTGCCGATTATTGCTGAATGGTGTTCTTTGAATCTTCAGATATTTCTTCTTCTTTTTAAGTTCTCTCTTCAAGAGATGCCAGACCCTCTGGCACCTCTGCAGTGCTTCTGTGCTCTCCTGCAGGCTCTGTGTGGCCCGTGCTGTGCCTCCTCATGGGTGAGTGAGAAGGACAAACCTGGATGTGCTTTCTGCCAAGGGCTCAGTGCTCTGCCCTGCTGGCAATGGGCATGGCATGGATTGCCTTAATATATGCTGTATGTCAGGCTAAATGCATGCATGCCTCATTTCCTGAAACAGTAACTCAGATGTTACTCCCCTATTTTATTAACATTGCCTTCCCTGGACCTAAAAATACAGCCAGCTCTGAGCATGTGAACTTCATTTATTTTTTTTTTTCTCTTTCTAAATTTAGTTCACACGTCTCAGTTCTCTGAGTCTGTGTCGTGCCATTTCTGTGCTCTGACTGCAGCAATGTTTCTGCATGTCTGCCACTTACTGAGCACTTTTGGTTTTAAGCTGATCTCTAGCAAGGAACAGACCCTACTTATTTAAACGTTTTAGGGAAGAGTGAACATCATTTTGTCTCCTGATTTCTCTGCCAAGTCTTGCTACTGCCAGTCACTCCTGAGTTTTCTTATTCTAAGTTCCTTTTCTTAAAGCTGCAGCATTCATGTTGTTTCCCAGAATTATATTTTAAGGAGGTCTATAAGATATGGTGGCTGACTGAGGCTGACTTGCACTTCCAGGGTTTCCTGGGAAGCATTTGTAGAATAATGTTGCTCTGGCTGTTAGATTTTTCCAAAGACAACCCTATTTATTTGTGTTTAACCTGTTTATCTGTAGCATATTTTATAAAGGATCCTTAAAATTTGTCTGCTTGCAAGAGAACTAAGAAAAGATTAAACAAAACTAAGTAGAACCTTAGTTAAGGCTTGAAAAGAAAAGGTTAGAAGAGCAAAATATCAAACCCAAGTGAGTTCTAATCTATCTGTTCACTTTAACTGCATAGGAAGACAGAGGAATGGTTGGTGTATATGTGTGAATATACAAATATGTGTATATATATATATGAGTTTCTAGTACATTTGTCACTGGTACTGAAAATCCAACATTGCTCAAAAGGAGACAGACATTTAATAAATGAAGAAAGGTGAGACTAACATGGGTTGAAAATAGCTGTGTGAATAAACTGCATTAAAAAAACCCCCAACACATTATGATTCTGGAGTAATGAAAACCTTGGTAATGTTGAGAAAACTGAGAAATGTGTATCTTTGCATGTAAACATAACAGCAAAAATGATGAAAACATGTCAGTAGTGCCCAGTAGGAACATACCTAATTATGCTCTTGTTATTTTTTTTTTTTTTCAATTCTGTTTTTAAAAATGGGAAGTATTGAAGTGCCTATATACTCCATTAAATGGACAAAAAAACCCTCCATACCAGTGGAACTATGTAGAAAGGAGTCAGACCATTACCTAGTAATATCCTGTGTTGAGTATTAAAATAGAGAAATGCATGTCAGGAAATAGTCTCGAATAATGTAGGAAAAATATAGAAATGAGGAACAGTTTGAGTGCAGTGGTTTGAGCTCCCATGTCACATAATGCTGGCCATGCTCAACAACTACCTTGGCTAGTGTAGCTGTTACTGGCTGTACTAACATAATTATTTCATGTTAGTCAGTGAAATGAATACTTGGCTCCTTGCATTTTCCCAGCCTCCTCCTGTCATTTAAAACTAATCAAAGCACTGAGACACTTGTCACATGGTGTAGTTCAGTTCTGGAACTGGTGGGGGGTGGCCTGGGTGACCTAAATATGTCTATAGAATCTCAAACTTACAATTCCATTAAAAGTGGGTTTCTCTCTGTGATTGAGCAATATAGAGATGTCTCTAATCAGTGTTCCTCCATCTTGTTCTGAATGAAGTATAGATACTATCTGGGAAGTAACTACCCTCGTGGTTTCATTCCCTCCCTGTAGTTCTATTTCTGGGACCTCCAGTTAGCTTCTCCCAATATCACTTGTTCAAATATGACATTTGGCTGCTATCTCCAGAGCCCAGCTTTCACATTTACACAGAGTTTAGTATTAAGGACTAAGCCAAGGCTCATATCATTCCGATTTTGTGCTTATCAACACAGCCCATCCTTTTTCCATGAATGTAAACTGTTGTGGTTGTCTGGTACACACTGGAACAATCAGGGCACTTTTATCTGCTTGCTTTATACATTTTCTGGTAAACACACAGGATTTGTCACTTCATTATTTTAAGTAATTATATGGCATTTATATTAGAAAACAGTCATGCATTAGAGAATGAATACTGTATTGCATCACCAATTAATCTATGCTATTTCTTCGGCACCAGGAATGTTATGTTTCCTCAGGTTTACGGTGAACTTATTCCCCCTCTGATTTTATCTGATTATTCTGACTAATGCTTTTATCGTAACTTTACTGTTAGTCAACTTTCTGACATCCCATTCACTGGCTTTTCTTTTTAGAGTCAGTAACCCTGCAGTTCTACTTACAGCAATAAATGCAGCACAAAATTTACACCTGCTAAGTGTGCAGGTAGGCAGGGCAGAATTTTGGCCAAACTGTCCAGTTTTGTTTTCTAGTGTTATGTTCTTCAGACTTTAACAGAACTAAACTACAAAATTTCTCCAGTTGCTGTTGCCACAATGACCTTAATGTTCATTATTGATGTAATAATTATTGACTTCTCTGAGGTCCAGGTTAAATGCTGTAAACAGGAGAAATATGAGGCAATATTAGCAGTGACACATGTTTATAGCATTGATTTTACATCTCCTCAGCCCAGCTTGTAATATATTTGTTTGCAGAGTAGTTAACCTGGCAAGGCATAAGTATTTATTTTTGGCCATAATGTTGAGACAAAATGATAGTGGGAAACTCAGTGAGAAGCTTCTTTTTTAAGGTGACTTCCCAACATAATTTTCCTCCTTTCCTTTCTAATCTGCAGTCTGTTTCTTTTACTGCCTACTTCTTCCCTGCTGACTCTGTACAGGCACACTGGAGCAGTCTTAAGGTCCGTCGTGTCTATTTTCCATCTCCCTGTACCTGGGATCTTGTGTACTTTGTGATATTGTTACATTGGGTTTGGCCTTGATGTTTGCCCAAGAAGTGTCTCATTACAGAAGCGATTTAAGAAACCTTAGGTTTCAGTTTGAAAAAAAAAGAAAAAAAAAAAAAAGAAAAAAAATAGGGTGTTGGGCTTTTCAGTTATGTAGAAATATTTCTGAATATGAGCAGAAGGTGAATTGTGGCAGCTCTGTGTGTGCGACTCTGCTGGTATTATAAAGCAACAAAACCAGCTTTGCACTTCAGGGGCATTTGACTTCAAAGTGTAATGGTTACGTTATAAGTATCACCATGACCACATCATCCAGCTTTTTCTTTTGACTTTTAATACCTAATTTCTCCTCAAAAAATATTCTCAGAAAAATAAACACCTACTGTAGTGACAGTGTCCAAGAGACAGCAATCCCTTCAGTGTTTTGTTTCACCTGCAAATAATCTGTGTGCTGGTACCTTGCAAGCTCTTGCTGAGAAAACCTCTCTGCTTCCCTGTTCTATCTTCTCGTTGTGTTGCTTCTCCCAGATTAAAAGAGAGTTAAACTTGGAGAATTTTCTAAGTTTTTTCAGATTGCTTATTTTATGACCTTCTATCAGTTGAGGGCAGATATTTCAGTCACCACGGGGCATTTCTAGAGAACATGAGGTATGAAATGAACAAATATAAACCTATCTCCTTCATTCCTTAAAATGTAGTGACTGTAAAGGATAATGTCTCTTGTGTCCCGTGAGAAACCTCAGACAGGCACTGGGTTCCTCAATATAATTTGGTTCTTAAAAAGCTCTTTAAATACAGCCCTTAACTCTATATGACACTACTATCTGCTTGAAAGCCTTGTCTCCCTGAGAGGCATGTCCCTTTGTCTCCAATGTGCCAGGAGAGCTGTCCAAGGGGTTGCATGATTCCACCCAAAGGTGCAGAGAAGGAAGGCTGCTCCCCTCGACAGCTGCTGTGAGCCATTGGCTCTGTTGGTGTGGGCTCTGAAAGAATGACTTCAGACTTGGTCCTCTTTTCTAGAGGCATGAAGAAAGAACAGTTCCTTCTGCTCTTTAGAGATAATGAGCTCAGTGTGAATGTGTGAAAGATGTATATGCAGAGGGCAGAAAATAACGGTTTTCATAATTTTCTGCTATGTGCTTTTGTATTAGTCTGCTTCTGGTGCACAAAGTCAATCACTTTGGTGCCATTTATTGCAAAGTATTTATTTCTGTTTAGGATGATGTATGCTGAGTCCAGAATGGATTGTCCCTTTTCTTGATGAAACAAACGGAGATTGTCAATAAGTGAAGCAGAGATAAGACAGATAGTAGCTTGTTAGCAATTTGTGAGTAAGGTGATATGGCACAATAGATTAATGCATTGCCTTCATTTGTTGACATTTAATCTCTAGCCTTTGGTTTGTATTCAGTACACAAAGTAACTGAAAACCTCTTCCAAACTGTGAAGACTTGCAACCGGTTTGCTTGCTCTTCAGTATTTCCTTTTTTTTTAATAACTTTTTTAAACTGTGTTCCCAAAGATTGACATAATTTCAGCATTTTATCCTCAGGTAATTCAGTAATTATGACTTCATAATAAAAATTTCTTTTTCAACCTCCTTCCTCCTTTTCTCTCACTGGGCTGGTTCAAAGCTTGTGGTTTTGTTGTATTACTTAAGCACTCATTACCACAATGCACTGCCTGCATTGCCCTTTTAGCAGCTTATCCTTCCTTTCACCACTCCTGCATCTAACAGGGCAAGCACCTAGGGCAGAGGGGGCTCTTCCATTTCTGCACATAGAATGGATGACAGTGCAGCCCTATGGCCTTTCCAGCTGGATGGAGCAAAACTTCAAGGCATTATTTGCTGTCTCTGATAATCCTGAAGCCATCTTAATGAGAAAACTTCATATTCATTGATGTCTTGCTGTGTCTGATGAGTATGAGGACATTCTGGTTCCCAGGTGCTCGTGTGAGGGATGAAGATAAGTCCTATGAAATGGACAGAGCCTTTCTGTGCAAATATCCCCCTCCACAGAGCTTTGAAAAATATAGGAGCACGCATAAGAGTAAGATTGTGTCTGTCTGTATGAAACTCATGATGAAACAGGGTCATACTGTTTTTCTGAAATTAGTATTTTCAGAACTAATTTTCTGCTATTAGTAACAGTGTGATGCCAATTGTGAATTCAAGTTGGGAGAAACAGCAGTTGTACTTAGGACTGCTGCTGGAAACACACATGGCATTCTCTTTGTAAGCAATGACCATTACAGGTGCATTCAAGAGAGGAGTCATCTTAACATGAGTGGTGATTGAAACTGCATTTTACTCAAAGAGTCTGGGCAGTAATAACTGGATGAGTGCAGCCACCTCATTCCTGCACCAACAAGCTTCATTAAGCCCCAGGGAGTTTGCATGAAACACTGAGATAGAGAGAGCAATGAACTCTGTGTGTCTGGTGAAGGGTGTCAGCTCTGCTGATGCATTTGCTGATGACCCTTCTCTTCTGGGAAGTGCCCCTGCCATGAAGACATTTCCAGTGTGGCAGTGACTAGATGACCTATTCCACCACAGGAGGGTCTGGAAAGCTGAGAGCAGGGCTGAGAAGGGGCTCTGAGGCAGCAAGCAAAGAGAGGGGGGAGCTGAATGATGCTTCATCTTCCTGTCGTATCTCCCTCACACAATTGATGATGATAGTCACTGTTCCTATCCAGCACATCATATTCTTTACTGTTGCCAAGTTTTTACAGGCTCAACAGATTCCCTAAGAAAAGATAGTGGCAAAACTAGGGAACTGATTTTCTCTGCACACGGAGAGCCTCGTGCAGCATGTTACTGCAAGGTGTCTTGCTTATTTTTAATGTTCTTATTCATTCAGGAAATATCTGTTGGGACAAAAAGCCAGTTCATTCATGTATTTGCTTGTGATGGAAACAGACCCCCAGATTTTATCTTGTCTTAATGTAAAATAAATCAGTAAAGATCCCATGCTCTGGATTAATGTAAAAATAACTTTTTTCAAGGATGTTCGTTCCCCTTCTTGTAAAAACAACAAGCGCTTGAGTCTTTTTATTTTAACCATACTTTCTCAACCATGTCTGTACCTTCTAGAGAAGATATTTCTGTAGTTAATATGCATTGTCATATTTGATTATTAATAAATCTAGTCTCTCCTAAATCAGCCTTTTGTGTGCAGGAGAATGCTAATAGACTTTTGTTTCTAAATCTCCTAATGTACCGTGAAAAAGTCTACTACATGGCTGACTTCTGACTCTTAAGTATTTAAATTACTGTTCTTCTCTCTGCAAAACTGATTTGCATGACCATTGTTTGGATATGTAGCTACGTGGGTATTGTAAATACTGCACAATCCCATGATCACCAGAATGAGCCTGCAAAATCTCTTAAGAGACTAGTTAAAATATCACTTCATGAGGCTTCCTTCAGTTCTGCTTGATCTGTTTTTAAAAAAGCATAAATCACATTCTATTTTTGATTATACAAGGATGTATCCACCATATGCTTGCTGGCCTCAGATTTTTCTTGACCTCCCTGAGATGAAAATCTACTGTAATTCTCCAAGGCAGCCTTTCCTCCAGCTTCCAGGAAGGTCAGTTAGGATACTTTTTTCCACATATCATTCCTCAAGACTTTGTTAGGTTTTAAATTCAGTGCTGTTTCCTCCATTCCTAGAACTAATTGTAATGATGATTCCCATAGAGTCTCTGAAAAACTATGCAGAGAGAAGTTTTCTCCCCCTCGAGGTGCTTGCTGATGATCTCTCTTCTCCAGCCTCTTCCAGGGTGCCTGCCTTGCCTTGAGGGCTCACCTCCAGAGAGTTTGGGGAAGAGTAGCTCTGACATCCTCCTGGTTGTGTCTATCCATACATCCTTCTTGACAGTTTCCTCAGATTAATGAATATGTTTGTTGTTTTAGTACTGATAATATTCCCTGGTTTCTGCTATTATGAGGGAAGAGGAGGCCACCACTTGTCTGTTAAGTACTGCTCTTTTCCACTGCACATCCACAATGAACATCAAGATTGAATTTTTGATAGAGTTACCAGTTTCTAGTCTCAAAACAAACTTTTTTTTGCCTTGGATGCTGCCAGTTTACTCATAGTGGCTGGTACAAAGTGTATTAAGTAATGGCATTACAGAGCTTGTGTGTAAGTGCTCAAAATCCCCCAAACCAAAATCACTAGCTCAGCCTTAGATGCAGAGATCTGGAGTTATGTGCCTTGGTGCTACTCCAAAGGGAGATAGGAAACCTCAAGCAATGTGATTTAGCAATATGTGTTTAGCACCCTGAAGAGGATCTTCCTTTGAGGAGTTATTTTCTTGGTGAGCCACAGTACAGTCTGGAAAGCAGGATAAGCAGAGATGTGGTGTTTTTCATGTATTTTGCATCATCATTTTTATTTATTTTCTAGCTTTTTTTTAAAAAAAAGCATTACCTGCAAAACTTCTACAGTAAATTACTTTTAAAGAGAAGTCCTTTAATTGTGTTTTTGGGGTTTGGTTTCTGAGTTCTGTTGTTTTTTTGGGTTTTTTTTTTACCACTATTTTAACATTCTATTCCTTAAACCTTGTTCCCCAGTCTGATTAGGTGAAATAATTTGGGTTATATATGGCCATATACAGTTTCAGTCAGAGAACAGAGCTATTACATCTAGACAATTATAGCACTATTGTATTTCCTATAGAAGAGCCAAAATAGGAAGAAAGCAGCATAGAATATAGATTTTGCTCCACTGTGGATTTAATAAACAAACTCTGCCAAAATATTTGTGATGCTGATTACAGAAAGGCTTGCAAAAAAGAACAACAAAGGTCACTTTCTGCCTTCTTGTGATGTTCATGACTCATTAATCAGCAACCCAAGTCTGCATTTATAATTTCTGTAATCAGACAGTGAAGTCTTGAAGGAGCAGGGACCGTTGGAGTATATAAAAGATTTAATGCTAAAATGGTTGAACACATGTCAGTTCAGTGCAAATCAGGGATTTGTGGAGGTCGTGCTTTGCTCTGGCTGGGTAGAGAGGCAGCACTCCCTGCACTCCCCAGCAGTTGGCTTAAAGTTGAATTACTGCTTTAGTGAAAGCCATCAGTACCTCGGCCTTTGAGGTCAGTGCTGGGATGCAGCAGAATATAAATAATGAGGAGAGGAAAAACGTAAAGAAACATGGTCTTCTTTTAGAGTTTCCAGTTGTCCTTTCTGCCAAAGTAGGTAAATCTCATGCAGATGCCATTTGTTATTTAAAGACTGAGGACAGTAATCGAGACTTTGGAAGTCCCTTAGATGATGCCTTACCAGGTCTCTTGATGTGGAGAAGTAGCAGGTAGTGCTGTGCTTTTGGACTTGCAGAGACTAGATACATAAAATCTAGGTTTATATCAGGGTTTGGTTTTGTGGGTTTTATTTCTTCCATGGCTACATTGACTGTATTGAGTCTTCAGCCTAACAAGTCCCAGGGCAACCTTCAGAGGTTCACACCAACCAAATTCCTCTATGACAATGTTTTTATTCCACCTTAAAAGCAGTGCAAGAATGTGATTATGAATCATGAATTGGTTAAGGATTCATGTTTGAGCAAAAGACATTTACAGAGGATTAACACTGTTGACCTTTTAATGTAGCCCTCTGTTCCCTGCAGAGAGTTCAGTGTGCACTTACTGAGCCTGTGTCACTCATGGGGTTCAGTGGCCATAAGGCTGCTTGGATACAACAACACTGATAGGAGTTTGGGGATCCCTGTGAGGACAAACTTAATATGTCTGACTGCTGCCAATTTTAATTTATAGAATACATTCTTTTATATAAATAGGCACAAATATAGATCTAAATTTTATTGCTGCTTGCCATATTGTACATTTGTACATGTTTTTTCATCTCAGTCTGGTCTGTTCTTTTTATTTTGCTACTTGCTGTTCTGAGTATTTTCTTGACTGCACAATTCCTTTCAAAGAAATAATTATATCCAGCTAGCTGAGATCCATTGATGGCAGGAGCCTGCTGCTGTTCCAATAGATTTGCTTCAACACTATAAGGAAAAGATAAAGAATGTAGAAGGCATGTTAAACTGATTTTTACATTCATGAATATCTATATGTGCAGTTTGAATAAAGAAATCTAGATAGCAGGAAAGGTATCAGTAAGGCTTTTTTTTACCTTGCCTCCTATCTTATATTTCACGAGTATACAGTGAATTTTGGTAATCAGCGGAGGGGAAGTTGCTAATTCCCAAGAGAGATATGCCTGCAGAGCTCCCTGCTTGTCCACCTCTCTGCTCTTGTAGGAGCTATATGCATCATTTTAACTTAATATTCTTTATACCTGGCAGATAAAGTTCAACATTTCATTATAATGAATATTTAGAATATCTGCTGTATGTGTTTTATGATTTTTTTTTTCTTTACAATACTGCAGAGGAATGGATAATATTTAGAAGAGTAATTACAAAACTTAGTCTTTTGTGTTATGGAATTTCTAGACATTAATTCAATAAATGAAAATTACATTTGTAGCTCTTTTTAAGAAATAATCTCTTGCTCTATCTTTCACTCTGATTCTGATCTCAGATTTTATTGTAGCAGAATAGGAGCACTATTTGAAGTGCTTTTGACAATGTGTGCCAGTAACACATTTCAGTAACTTTCATAGATGGTGCCATGATCCATGAAGAGATCAATGTGTCCAGAAGTGACTGCTGTGCAGGTGGATGTGATGCCCTTCATATAGTTATTGCAAAGTTTAGTGGTTTTGAAAATTGTAAGTAAAATATTTTGAAAATTCTAATAACAATTATTTCAAAAAGTTAGGATGATGAATTTTTGACATACATAAACCACAAGTATTTTGTAGCCAAAGATGCATATCTGGACCACCTGTATACACTAATTATGCAAGATGCAGGGCAGCAACAACCTCCTCCAGCTCTATCCTTCTGCAGTTTTGAGGGTTTAGCAAATCAAATTCATTTCACAAAGCTGCTTAAAGTTCTCTTTGATGTTCAAATCTTTGGAAACACTGCATATCTTGTGTTCTTATTGATGCACTAATCAGCTGAAGGACAGACACAGGTTTTATAATAAGAACAAACAAAGTCCGTCAGCTTGAGGGATCAGAGAGAATGATATGAGGTCTGACAGCTGTAAACTTCTAAAACAAGCTGGACTAAAATGAAAATTTACAAACCAAGTGCTCCTACTGGTGTGATAATCTGTTTTCAGCTGAATAACAACATTTGCACCAAAGATGTTCTGAAACAGTGGCATTTTAATAAGAGATCTGCATGTTCAAACAGTAATGTAGTAGAGCTACAAAAGCTCTATCAAGATCTAAAAATTGATTTTGTTGTGTGTCAGGAAAATATAGATGAGACAGAAAAGAAATTAAGATTCCAAGGTTAAATAATAAAAAAACCCAGTAATTGAAAGCCCAGGGGTGAGAAAGCTATCATGATATATTTACCTAACATAGTCTGGGGTTAAGATCTCCAGGATTAAAATGCTAACTTAGTTTTGAAAAAAACATAATTTTTAAACTAAATATGTTTTCAAAGTAATTAAACATTTCTCTCTCTTTTTTTTTTTTTTCTTTTGGTAAAATTCTATTCCTGAGGTAATTAACTCCACTTTTGGAACGAATTTTTCCGTGGTTAACTTAACAGAGCCACTGAGTTTTGGCAGTGCCACTGAGAAACAAAGCACATCTCTAGGCCAGTGTTTGGACAACTGACCTCTGGACAAAAAGAACAATAAATTTATTCTTTTGTAGTCTCAGAAACTCTTTGTAGTGTGTGACACTTGGGGTTTCTGATGGAATCTGGTAGAGCAGAGGATAAACTCATGCATTTCCATGTAGCGTACTCATTCAGCTTAAGTACAATGTGGCATTTTGTTTTATTCCCCCCAAAAGGAGTGAGTTAGAATATATTGTTCTCCAGTCTGAAATTTTTTAACAGGTCCTTTATATTTTTGAAATTTGCTGTCAATCATTTCATGAACATCCAGAAAAAGAGACCTAATAAAAAGTGGCAGCTGAGAACTAATATTCCAAACTGTCACCACCTAATTAGTTTTCTCATTTATATTCTAAGTACAGTCCCAACTCACATGGACTTCTGCCAGGGAACTCAACAGTAAAACATTCTTTTAAAATTCCTAACAATAAGAAAATATTGAAAGACTGGGAATAAACAGAGTAGCCTTGGATGAATCAGTCTGAAAATTCCATAGTTGGAAGTATCCAAGAGACTGGCCATCATTTTGAAATAATGGTAAAACTACAGCAACTGAGATTGCCTTTTTTAGGACAAATGGAGTTGCCCTTCACACCTGTTAGCTTAACTTTAGACTTTCAGAATTTACTGCTGTTTTTTATTTCTCCATGCCTTTAATCATATCAGACAGGCCAATTGTTCATCTTGCTCTTAAAACTTAATATTGCTTACATTAAATGATTTATACAGAGACTGATCTGGAAGCTTGGTATCCACCTACAAGTCATTATTTTAATCTACAGGTGCTGAATTCAGTAACAAGATTTTTTTTTTAACGTACTGACATACCTTAAGGTGTATCTAATGAGATCTATCAGAAGACATCAAAGGAACTAATTCCCTAAATACTGAAGTACTTTAGAAACTCCTTGAGACATTACTTGCATCACTAAATATCTCTAAAACTGCAGCACTACAGCCCATATAATTGCAGATTGCCAGAGCCTGTCTCTGTTCTCACTTCCCCCTGTGAAATCTCATTCTTTCAATTATGCAATGTATAAAATTGATACTCATTTATGTCCATGGTGCCTGGAATTATGTGCTGGTGTTCAAGAGGAAACCTGTCCATAGAATTTCTGCATTGGTAGCTTTGCGTAGTGATTTCTTGTGTAGTTTTGCTGTCTGGTTAAACAATGCATTTGTGAGAGCAGCATGGTGCTGGGATCTTGTGTGACACCGTAAAAATACACCAACAAACAATATATTTTCTGCCACAATAAGGAGAAAAAAAAAATCACCTAACTTTTTTCTAAGATGTTGCTTGGTTTGGAAATTGAAAAATTGCCTGAAACTCTGCTAAGAATTGAAAGTAAATGAAATGGAAATACAATATATTATAATGAGACAGATGTGAGCTCATTTTCCCTAGTGCAGGTTCATGGACTGTGCATTCACTTGGCCCGCCTGACATTTAAATTTGAGTAAATTCAGTGGTTTATAAGAAAAGCATCTGTTGTTGGAATGACAATAGCAAGATACAATAGCAAGGAGAAGGAATCTAATTGTTATTAGGTATTACAGCAGAATGTCAATGAAGGGGTTTTCATTGTGTTGAGATTCTGGCACCAGCCTGGATATTAAATTGGCCAGCTCATCAGGGAATAGAGCACATTAGTGAGTGATTCAGCTGTGACTGAGTGTGTGCATTAAAACCTGTGACTTAGAAAACTTTCTAACGCCATAAATCAAGAGCAGGGTTAATACACAACACATTCATGGAGGGAATATAATATAAATTAGTGTGCTTTACTTCTACTAACTTTAACCTTTAATCACATTAGGCTCAACGTTTAATTTTTTATAGTGATATTCATTCTGTTGCCATGTTTGCTGTCCACTCTGTAGCATGAGTAAAACCTTGAACTCTGCCAGACACTCAACCTGAGCAGGCTGTAAAACCTGCAGCTTACGGATTCTGCTTCACAATCTCTATTTGGGCATGTTCAGCCACTGAATAGTGAGGGTTGCTACTAATGACTTTTAATAAAATCAAAAAGCTCTGAGATCATAAACCTGCTGACTTCATTTCCTTTTTCCAGTGCACTTCAAAAAAGTAATTACTATACTGCACATACAGGCAAAGCTTGCAAAATGCCCTCAAGATACAACTCAAAATTAAGACTTCTGGTAATGAAAAAAGTCAGTAATGTGTTTTTTTTTTTTCAGTAAAGAAATAAACCAAAAATTAGTATATTCTTCAAAGTACCGTTGTTAATTTTATTTCTGTTAGATTTTTAAATAAAAACCCACAAGATCCTGTGTTTTCAGGCTTGAAGAATGTTAAATGTAAATGTAATTTTTCTTTTTTCATATTGCTTTCAATATGAAATGTAGGGTCTGTAGTGTTGTTTGAGTCTTTACCTTTGATACATTTTAGTTTTATTTCATCATTAAAACTAGATGAAGAGCCTTCACAGGAAACATTGAGAAAGTACAGAAGACAAACAGAACTATGGTCACAGGGATGTCACAAAAAGGGAAAGACCACAAAGATGAAGAACAAAAATAAAAACCAAAACAAAAAGGGAAGCTACTTTTCTAGTAATTTAACATCATCTCCATCATCTTCTGTGTCTCTCTCCCCAAATTCTTTCTCTGCTGTTTATTCGTCTGTCATAAACAACTAGTACATGCTCCATTTTTATTTGTAACGCTCCTCTTAACAACAGGCAAGCTCACACCTCCTACCCTCCTGCTCACTTGTACAAGTGTTTTTGCCATAATAAAGAAACTTGAGATTTTTTCCTGCATTTTAAGAATATAACTAAATGTTTACTCTATGAAGTCAAGGCACAAGGAAGTTGGTAGCTGAATATCTACTGACTGCATTTTGCTTTCTCCCAACCCTCCTTAAATATTCACAGAAGATAGAATTATCTTAGCAGTTAAGCTAAGTTAGTTATCCTTGTTGTTTCTATAAATTGTTTTAATGCACATATATACCGATTTTTGTTTTTCTATAAAGCTAACACATCTTTTGAATTAAGACAACAATGTTTTAGAGGCAGAGGTGTGAAATAGCTTTTTAGTACATAGCAACTAAACAGGAACATCTGCACAAGGTCAAGACCAGGACAGTCATTGCTGGAAAGACTATTTTTTAATTTTTTTTTTTACTCCTATACTTTTTTTTTTCATTTATATTTTTACAGGTAGCCCAGAGCAAATGTGTTAAAAAACCATAAAATGTACAGCACTGACTGCTCCTTCCCAGATCTCTGTGCCTCTAACAGTGGTGGCTTCCTGAGGCAGGGGTTGCTTTTGTGTCTTTAGAAACCTCAGAGGATTTCTCTTCCTGACCTGGCCACCTTCTCTGTGACCCATTATAAAGTGTCAGTTCCTTTGGCAAGGACTTCCATGGCATAACTACATCTGCACGAAGGACAAAACCTGCTTTGATTTGTTAGAGCCTTCCCCTTGCTGTGTAGGGGAAGAGGTGGTGAGCAGGGGCCATTTGACTTCTCCCCCTGCTCATGAAGATATTTCTGGGATGTGTCTACATCTGAGATACAGACACTTTAGAGAGAAAGACGTGTTTGGCAGACAAATACATGACAGGGCAAGATCAGCACTGCCCAGTCATGAGAATCTGGTCTGAGCCCCTCAACAGCCAGTCTGTCCTTTGGAAACTGTAAACCCTCATCTTCAATGTGCACACCCTCTGGGATGTTTCTGTGGAGGAATCTGGATAAGAGTCTTGAAAGAAAAGCAGTTCTTTGCAGACAGGCTCAGGGTCAGCATTATGGATCACTGCAGCATGATCATTTCATGCATAGGAGGCAGCACTGAGGAATGCTCAAGCCCTGCTTTTCACAGTGTAGACCACTTTTCTAACCCCTTGCCTATGTGATCTGCTCACACTGGTGAGATGTAGTGTCTTTAGCTCTGAGAAACTCTGTTTGCTTCATTGCAATTCCAAAATATAATTATCTAGAAAGAACAGCCACTGTATCCCAGTATTATACTTTCCATTTGCACAGATGAATATAAATGTGAGAGACTTGTACCTTGCAGGACCCTGCTAAGTTTGGCAGCCACTTGAGGTTTTATTATGTTTTGGGGTTTTTTTCCTGTGTTTTTTAAGAGAGCTAAATTAGGTATTCATTTAAAATGCAAGTGAGGAGGTAAAAGATGCAGCTTTGCAGTTAGTATTCATTGTTTAGTATCAGTCAGTTTGTGAGGAGATTAATCATTTGGTTGGGATTCAAAAGATACTTTAACATCGAGAAGTACAAAGGACATTTAGAAAATAACAACATAGATGGATTGTTCTGACATTTATTATTTATGTTCTTGTTTCTTCAATTCTTACTTTTTAATCCATTGGGAATGTGTATCCTCCCAGGAAGGAGTCACCTGTAGACTAGTGCAGTTGCATCACAGCGTAACCTGCTTTGGTTTGGAGGAATCTTCTAGAAAGTAAAATGTCTGAACTTTATTCTAATGTAACTGACAGTGTGAACTTCAGCCCTGCAGCCCACGGAGAGTGGGCAGAACACCCAGGATGTGTGTGCTGTGGGATTGTGTGCTGCTGGATGGCAGGGATGCTGGGGACCAGGGAGATGAATGTAATGGATTGTAATTGCTGCCTGAGTAGTACAGTTACCTTCTACAGCTGCTGCTTGTCTTTCCTCAGCACTGGTGCTGTGACCCCACTTCATCTCTCATCTAAGTCTTGTATTGAAAATATTCAGATGGTATTGGACTTCAGTTAGGCAGCAATTACTGCAAGAATGCTGATCCTATTTAAAAAACAATTAAATACAAGAATTTTTTATTAGATTACTGGTTATTGCCTCTTGAGGTAGTCACAGCACCAAACCTGCCAGAGTTCAAGAAACTGAATAGCAAAGAAAACATGAAGACCTTTACTAGACCAGACCACAAGGGTTTATCTGAAAATTTTAATATTCTAATATAGAAAAAAATATATATTCCTTATATTTAAAAAAAAAAAATACAGTGATGTTTCAAATAGTTGTTCAGATCTAGACTCTCCCCTCTTCATGCCCTAGAGAAATGATATTTCTTCCTGTCATTTTCAAAATTTTTATGAAATTATACTTTTGTTCTTACTTTAATATATGGTTTTGACTTTGTTTCCAAGAAGTACTTTTTTGGGTTTTTTATCTTTCCTTTCTGTGTCAACCCCATCCTTAGAAATGATAGAAAGTCAGGAAAGGCTGCAAAAATGTTTTATACCTGTAGAGTTTGTGAGGTTTTTTGTCTAGTGAAAATTGTTCAGTAAAAGCATTTTAGTGAAGATGTTTGGATCCTTTTATTTTTCTGTGTTGGAAGCATTTTGCTCAGCTGGACTACAATTTAAAAAAAATGAAATACTTGATGCAAACTATATATATAACCTGAGCTCTCTAGAAATGTGTCTGTAGTACCCTAGTAATATCTGAGGAAAAAAATATGTCACTGTTTATTGTTTTAAATTGATAACAATACCAAAGATTTATAAACATCTTTGAAAGTGGAAGTATTTAGGATCAATGTTAGAGAGTGCATTCTTAGCTTTCTGACAGTAAATGTCATAGACCAAAAGTCATTTACATAAAAATCATTCCTTAGCTGGTATTTTGGCTGCAGTTGTCTCTAGAATATTCTGCTTTTCCAAAGGTGGCATGACTGACAACAAATTACTGCTACTGAAATGATTAACCGCTCCCCCTCCCCCCCCAAAATAACAAACCAACAAAAAAACCCAAAAATAAACCAAAGAAGGACTGTTATTCCTTAGGAGGACCACAAATATTAAAACTGGCCTTTTGTATTTAAATATCTTACTTGAAATTCAGTAATATTTCTGGCCTTGTAGAAACAAACCTCCCTGCCTGGATTTCCCACAGAGGTGATGGTGAGGTGAGATTCCCCTGCTCCACTTGCAGTGAACCCCATCCCAGCAGAATAGGCTATCTCTTTTTGTTGACAAAGAAACTTATAATTTTGTTCCCCATCCTTGGTCTTTCTGAGGATTTGCCACCAGGGAGGTGCTTTTGTCTGGAAGAATGCACAGAGACTACCAAGGGGGTGCTTAGCTCTGGCTGCTGCACGGCTGGTTGCTGTTTCATAGGGTGAATGCTCTGTAGTGGAGGAACATCATGGAAACATCACTTCAGAGCAGCAATGTGCACGCAGCTAGGACTTCCCAGTGACAACAAAATCATTTTTTTAAAAAATGTATTTTAATTGACTTCTATGATCACTTACACAGAAGGATTAGTCTGCTCAGTTGTACCATCAGCCTGTGACCACTGGGATCAACAAATAGTAAAGAAGAATGTGGTTTATATATGAATAACCATTTATGATTTGGCATATAACCTTTGAGCATTAACTCTTTTGACACATTTATTCCCAAATATACAGAATTTGCTACTTCCAGTTAAATTATGCAGCGCTCAGTCTCATTAACTACTCACTCCCCGTTTACTTCCATGGAATGCAAGCTCCATTAACCACTTAATGGTGTTCATGGGAAGCAGAGGTGAAAAAGAGGCTGATAGGAAGGTCTCCCTTCCTCCTGCTCAGGCTATATTAGGTTCAGTGCAGAAAATACAGCTTCCCAGGGTCAGATACAAAATAAATAAATGAATAAATAAATAATCACTTTGTCTGCATTTTAACCAATGACGTTAAGAAAGAAATATTCCTAACATATCAATTAGTGGTCTGCATGTAATATAAGAAGTTGGATCACCTGTCTATAACATAATTTTCCAGTTTTTAGATGCAATGAGTGAGAATCAGTATTTGCAGCTGTCTCTTTCTTAAAGAAAATAAAGGAGTTGCAAATGAGTTGTCAAGTCCAATATTACTTGGGATGTTAAGGAAAGGGGAGACTCTACCACCTAAAGTTAGCTTATATTCTTCCAACTATTTTTAAAAGGGATTTATAAGTGGGTTGAAAATTGAAACGGTAAGTTTCAAATTACTTTGTCAGAAGGAAAAGCCTGGGTTTAGCACTGTTATAATAGCTGGACTGTATTGCTTCAGTGTTGCAAGAGCAAGCTGGGAGTGAAGATCTTTTAGGAAACATACTCGATTTGAAACAATGGAGCACCACAGACAATATTCTGGTTTTGAAAGTAATTACAAAAGACATTAATAATTACAAATAATTTTTTTTCTGAAAATAGGGATTGTTTTGGGGAGGTTTTTTGAAAAGATGATACCTTGGATAAATAGTTGACCAAATGAGAGTTTTTCAGCTTGATGGTGTAAAATATGCATGTCAGTTCAATAAAGGGGAGAAAAAAGTTCACTAAAGGGAAAAAACCACCATAGCCATCACAAACATCTTTATTGGCTTGTTATTCCACACCACAGCAAGCTACTAATTCTAGTGTCTTTGGCCAAGCAGTAGAGTGGAGCTAAAAAAATATCTCATTGTCTTTTGCTGGAAACACAACTGAGCACAAGTGAAAATCACTGAATCAGGGAGACTTGATTTGAAAGCTGTTTAACCAACCTGCCAAGGAATGTGGCCTTTCACACCCTCTGATCCCCAGTATTTCCATGACATGGGCAGTATTTATAACTAGTGAAAGCTGAAAACAGAATAGTTATTAGTTTCCCTCTTTTCCCGATAACAGAAAAAGCTGGTGCCTTCTGTGGGACAAATGGTGCCAGCTGTCCCCTGGCAAATGCTAATAAAAGCTAAATGCACAATATTAAATAGTATCCACAAGCACCTCAGAGCTTTTTAACTGGGAGCTGCCTTGGGATGGAGTGGAAGCAGCGTGGATAGTCCTAAACTGAGTTCTTCCTGGTAGTGGTGATCAAATGGTTTTTCTAGTCCTGCAAGGTTTAAGACATTGTAAATCACTGAGGTTTTGATATGCTGGTGAAAAAGCTGGAAATGGTGATGCTGAGAGTGGAGGATCTCTGGAATCAGACAGAAAGATAAGTGCCTGAGTAGAGAGTTGGACTTGTGCTACGTTAAGCTGGTGCTGTAAATAAAAATCTGTGTGTGAATAAAATTGCCAAGTGAATGTGCAAGGGTGAAGTATGGAACACTGAGCACTGGAGAATATTAGAAGACTCTGGGTAAGGTGAGAGACAGCACTAAACATTAATGGACTGTTGAAATGCAGGAGAAGAGGAATACACAATGAGGTGAAAGCCAGACCAAGGGAAGTTTGAATAGCGAGAAACTTCCAGAAAAAGGTCAGTTTTAGAGACACAGAAGCATTAACTCAGGGAAATGCTTCATTGTATCAAACTCTAGTTCTGGTCAGTAGATTGTGTTCAGGTGATAGTCCATGTTCTGTTTCTAGGGAATGAGCACAATTGCACAGTGTGCTGTAAATTATCAGTACTTGCATAATACAAGTACAAAATTCCTTAATTATCTGATTGAGGATCTCAGCACCAGCTTCCAAGAAATCATAAAAAAGAGCAGGCCTTATGGCTGCTCCTGTCCCTACCTTGTGCTGTTTTAATGCAAAACTTGAACAGAGGATGAATTTACTGCGTTATCTTTGCTGTTTGTTCTCGGATCCAAGTACTTATTTCATGCAATTGATGCTTAAATTCCCATCAGTTACTAGTGCAAAAAGCGTTTCATAATTATGCAAACTTCTAGCTTAGTTTGCATCTCAGTATTTTGTCCATGTAATAATTTGTCTGATGAGGGCTTTCTTACTACCCTGTAAAATCAGTGAAAGAAAAGTGAAATAAAAATGATATAAAAATACGCTGATCCTCCCTTTCACATCTGCATATCAAAGGTCAAGAGGCAAGACTAATACAATATCCCTGTGGCTGAGAGGTGAAACAGCTGTTTTCTTGCTACAATTATTTGACTTGCTAATGCCAAGAAATGTGGCTTGGTACATGTTACCTTAGTTGTAAGATGGGGAAGTGTGAGGAGCAGCTGAGGGCACTGGGTGAGTTCAGCTGGAGGAGAGGAGACTGAGGGGAGACCTCATGGCAGCTACAACTTCCTTGTGAGGGGCAGAGGAGGGGCAGGCACTGATCTCTGCTCTGTAGAGACCAGCGACAGGACCCCAGGGAGGGGCCTGAAGTTGTGTCATGGAAGGTTTAGTTTGGGTATTAGAAAATAGTAACCACCAGAGGGTGGTTGGGCACTGAACAGGCTCCCCAGGGCAGGGGTCACAGCATCAGGGCTTGTAGAGTTCAAGAAGTGTTTAGATGATACTCCAGGCCCAAGGTGTGACTCTTGGGGATGGTCCTGGGCAGGGCTGAGGGTTGGACTCGCTGATCCTCGTGGATCCCTTCCAGCTGTGATTCTGTGATTACAGGTATGAACAGATGCATTTGCTCATGAAATACATGGAGAAAGTATCTGATGTTGAGACACTGATTAAGTGAAAGTTTTCTGCTGAAAATCCTGTGAAGCCTTTTGAAAAAATTATATTTTGAAAAACATAATATCGCATTTTTTGATTTCTTGTTTAGAATGTGATTTCTGTGGACAATGGAGGGATATTTCAGGCTGCTCCAGCCACTGGTACACTGAGCCACACATCTCAAATCAACATACACATGTGAAAAAAAAAACAAAACCAAACCAAACCAAACCAAAAACAAAACAAAAACACTATCGGGGAAAAAAAAGGCGTTTTTTTTTTTTTTTTTTTTGTTTTTTTTTTTTTTTTTTTTTTTTTTTTTTTAAAAAAAATTTTTTTTA
>JAWWEW010000169.1:7537058-7586247 GCA_035583185.1 Anabacerthia variegaticeps
ACTAGAAGAGCATAGCTCCATATTTTATTTTTCTGCATTCTTCTTAAAATATGGACTAAAAAGTTCATTTGCAGTTATCAGCAAAATTTTCAAAACCCAGCAATTTCTTTCAAGCAATAATGTAGAAGAAAAGGTAGGGTTTTCAACTTGGGGAAAAAACCAAGGGCAATAGTTAAACTGGAAAAAACATGCATCTCCTTAAGAGCCAGGAAGATGTTAATCTATTAATGGAAGGTACTACTAAGAATGCTATTGAAGATACTAACACTGAAGCTACTGTTTTCAACATTATATAACATTTGGAATTATGTCTGATATTTAGTACCATATAGTTTGATCGCATTTAGTCTAAGCCTTATGCTCATTGTACAGAAAATGCTTCAGGCTAAGGGAGTCATCAGAACCAATAATTCCTCTGTTTTGTGTTGTGACAGAACAAGCCCTAGGAAGCAAAAAAGGGTACATTCATTTTACTCAAATAATTTGTCAGGGATAAGACCCAGCTCAGAGGTGAGAACAGTATGCCTCAGCTCAGTTTTATGAAAGGAAGGAAATTTAAGACTGCCTGGTTCTTCCTATACTATTACTACAAAGACGTATCTAGACCATACTCCAACCATACGGATTTGAATATAACTTTGCCAGCTGCTATTCCTCCACAGTCTGTGAATAAAAAGGCAAACCAGGGCACCTATATTGGGCTTCTGCTCTGATTCACCTATAGAGAAGCCTGCAGAGACTAGCTAGAAATTCAGATGCCAAAATCTGTATGTTTTCTTTCTCTGTCCAGCTCCTCCAAAACTATAGGAATTAACAATAATGTCTTTATATTGCTATAAAGAATTTAGTTTCTATGATATAAAACATGCACTGCTGTTTTTCATAACTTTCCCTGAAGATAAAACTTTTCTTTCTTACTAGTCCCCAGTAAAAACAAACTCAACCAAATACTCATTTTCATCTTTCATATGTACAGATAGTGTCCTCTAACCTATCCCCATCTGTTTTTATTACAATAGATAAATACTATCTCAATCATACAAAGAAAATAAAACTTGAAGGAAATAGGTCAAATTTACTTTCTCCTACGTGACTGCAAGTGTTTGATCGTAGACATGCACTCCTACATCAAGACAATCTCAAGTAATTATTGCAAAGGGAAACTGCAAGGGAAAGGACTGAAACAATAAAGATTATATGGCACTACGGAAGTTGGCAGAACAATGTCTATAGAATAATGACTTTAAGGCTGTTTACCTAATTTTCAGTGTAAAGACTGAAAATTGTAAAAATGAGCACTATCTTCTTTTATACACAGTAAATGGGTCTCACTGAAATATATGCTAGAAGCTTAACTCTTATTCAGGTTTTTGAGAATACTTATAAGTTAGTTTTGCATACTTTTCTTAACTGGTTGTTTTTTGTTTTTGTTTTTTTTTAAGGAATAGCATATTCATAACACAGAGTCATTTAGAATTCTTGAAAAGATAAATGCAGGCTATCATCTCAAGATAATCATATGGCTAGTTAGGATTACAAAACAATCAGAGGAAGTATTCCTGATGCTCTTTCAGGGATCATGAAAGAGAAAAAGGTGACTAAGAACAGTTGGTTTAGATTTGCCAAGCCTAAACCACACTTGACCAATGCGGTTATTTTTAATTATGAATTGACTAGATCTGTGGGTGAGGGGACAGCAGTAGATACCATCCACCTTGTCTATAATAAGACTATTGACATAATCTTCCACAGTATCCTGGTATCAAAATTGGGATGATGTTGTCTACAGTGCAGAATGACCAGATGGGTAAAAGCTGGCTGGGTTGTCAGGCAGTTGTGGGTAGTGGTTAATGGCTCATACTCAGCCTAGAGGCTGGCTACAAGTGTAGCTTGCCAGGGATGTATCCTGGGACCTACCCTCTCCAACCTGTTCAGCAATAATCAGGAAAAGGAGCTGAAACACCCTGAACAAGTTTTCAAGCCTTGCCAAAAGGGAGAGGATGGCTGATGCACTGAAGGGCAGGGCTGTCATTCAGACCAGAAACCTGACAATCAACACGGCCAAATGCAGAGTCTTGCTCCTGGGATGAACTAAGCCCAGTGATGGTACAGACTGGGTGCTGATGGGCTGGAGAGCAAGGCTGGGGGACCCTAGCAGTAGTGAGGTTACATGAATACTACCATGACCAAAAGATCAAGGCAAGTGACTATTCTATTCACTCTGCACTTGTTATGCCACGTTGACAACACCATGTCCAGTTTTGGTGTTCCACTCTAAGAGAGACATCAATAAAGTGGGGCAATTTAAATGGTAGGGCACTTGAATGGGCACAGTTGAAGTACTTGACCTGTGAGTAAAGGCTGAAGGGTATGGGCTTGTGCAGTCTGGAAACAAGAGGCTGCAGGGAGACCTAACAGAAGCCCCCCGCAAAACCTACCAAGTCACTGAGTCACTAATAAGGGAAAGCCTGCTCTTTATTGAAATTTATGGCAGGAGAACACAGCACAGTGGTTATAAACTGGGACAAAGATTGGTCTTACTGGATATGTGGGGAAAATATCCAGTAAACATCAGAGGATAATTATGCAATACCCAGGGAGGCCATGCAGTTTTCATCCTTGAAGGGTCTCAAACTCCCATGGGAAAAAGACCGAGGTAACCTGATCTGAGTTCATGTTGACATGATGAACTGTTTTTGAGCAGTGTTTTGGTCTAGGTGATCTTCCAAGGGTCCTTCCAACCTGAATTATCCTATGACTTACCCTTAAAAATAGGAAATGCAAAACTCCTAAGTGCCTAGCTGAAAGCACATCTTAGTCTTTCAATGGACCATCCACCTCTTTCATCCTTCGTTCCTTTAAAGGGAGCTACAGGAATTGAGTTAGGACACAACCTGAGCCAGTTTTTAAAAAAAAAGTATGTTGAACACAGGCTATAAACCAGAACACCAAGATAAAGTCCATTCTTCATTCAATCTATACTTTGTGCCCTTCCTTACTAGACTAGTAATAAAGCATAACCAAGGCAACACCCACAAGGCCTTCATCTTCTCCTTGGGAACAGAGCCTATGGGGACCTTTGTGAATGAGCAGCAGGAATATTGACTACCCTTAGGTTTCTCCTTTACAGCTAGCAGGTCAAATGGACAGACCTCTGCCTCCAAGGAAGAGAATGAAACCAGAAGCCTAGCAGCAAGGAAAGCAAATGGGAAGTTATTCTTTGCACAAAGTGAATATTAACAGTTGCAGAATCACAGAATGGGTCAGGTTGAAAGCAACCACAGTGGGTCATCTAGTCCATTCTCCCTGCTCAAGCAGGGTTATCCTAGAGCACAAATCCAATTCTAAAAAGTATTCAGATATAGTGAAGAAAGGCCTCCTCACTTCCTGAATTTGAAATGAAAAAAAAATATCAAGATTGCTTTATAAGTGCTGTTAAATTGTATTTTTGACTCTCTGGAAAGCATAATAAGGGGCTAACTAAATTAAAACTTTCCAGTTATTTCTCCTTTCTCAGGATGATCTTGTGTTAAGTGGAAGAAACAGCAGAATTCAATATTCCTCAAGTATTACTGGCAATGGGGAAGACCACTGTTCAGAAAACAAGCATTACATGTGGTTTGCTTGGGTTTTTGTTGTGCTTTGCCTTTTTTTCAATTATGAAAATGGAGCTTGTTCTTGCAGAAGACTATTAAAGCTTCAAAATAAACTTTATATATTTCATCTCAAGAAAAAATGTTTGTTTTTCCTCAGTATTCAAACAAATGAAAAAAACTGCACTGCAAATCAATTTAGAAGTTGCAACGGCTCAAAAATATTAACTGTCTCCAAAATTTAAAATGGCTAAGAAAGGAAAAATTGAAACAAAAATATTAACTCCTAACTAATTTTCCTCTGCATGTGTTTACAAATCATATGAAGTGAAATCTTTTAAACTTAGCTGAAAGGAACAATCTGGATATTAGAAGCCTGTACGTGTTCCCTACTACTGTTCAGTAAGGTGCTTGGTGAACAAATAATCATGTTTTTCAGTGGTTATAGAAATGTCCTTGATTAGGAAAATGCATTTTTGGTATTTCCGAATTCAACCTGTTTCAACTGATGAGAATTCACAGAAATATGTTAGCAAACTAAATACTGATTTTTCAGTTCTAGACCTTATTTTTTAAAATATTTGCAGCATTCTTAGCAGCAAATGCTTTAATTTGGAAGCTTTTGCAAACTAAATATAAGAACAAAAATTTGCAGTTAATACACATTTACCTTCTTCAACTGTCTGTACAAAGGCTCCTGAAGACCTCCAATTTGTTGTAAACCCAAAGCTGCGACTGTGGCCAGGTCTCTGGTTTATGTTGATTCTCATTTCACTGTACTGTTCCTGAAAAATAAAACATGACACTACAGTATCTGGTATCACAGGAATCTAAATGAGGAAAGGTTATCCTCTAAATAAGTGAGGCTGCTCACAATGTGCACTTTAATCATCTATTATTAGCATCACAGACAAAGGAAACAGTATTGAAGTCACTTAACTAACTCATTTGCTTTTTATTCAAACAGGTGTGTTTTCAGTTTACATTTTCTCTACATGTATATTCCATGCTGCATTTCTATTATTTCAAATGTTTCGTAACACAATGCTACAAAATTTAAGAACTTGGAGAAAATTAAACCCCTAAATGAGTCTTCATGGACAGTCTTGTGAATTTGTTGAACATACTGTCTCCTGAGAGAGCACCAGAGATGTGAAAAAACTAGACACCAGTAATCAATCTTATTTTTTTTCTTGCACATCCTAGAGTGAACATCATCAGTTTCCTTTAGGCTCAGTGCTGCAAGTAGGTTTACTTAAGTGAAAAATCACTCTTTTTATTTTGTGTGAAATACTACCAGCTTGCTATGGATTTTGTAATGGAGAGCTTAGATAATAAAATTAATATCAATATTAGCTAAATTCAGCTCTTCCATTCTGGCAGACTTTCAAAATGCTTTCAAAATCTGAACCAAAACCTAACATTACCACTTCAAACAACAAAATATTTGAATGGGAAAAAATTTTGGAACACCTGCTTTTAATCCCATGTCTATAATGAGAATGCGTTGTATACATTAACATTTTAATGTGAACTCATTAAAAGCAATTAAAATAACCAAATGCATGTTATGCACCTCAGTATCATGAAACTGACATTGTAATAAAAGGAAAAAAATATACTTTATCTGTCAAACAGTGTTAAAATAGATATATTCCAGAATCATGTGCATGGAAGAGACCCTGCATGCTTTCGTATATGCATTAAATGTACACCTTCATATTAGTTGCCTAGTGAACCAGCCTTCCTGAAGGGAGGGATTCATTTTCCCTACCTTAAAATACTTAAAGTCTAGAAATCTATGCCAATTCCCCAAAGCTCCTAAGTTGGTAGGATGCAACAGGCAGCTACGGGGAGCACTGCACCAGCAGATGCAGCCAGCCAGAGCCTCTGAGAGGTGCAGCCAGAGGAGACCTCAGCACTACCTGAGCACTGGATACAGAGAAAACAACATTGCAAGGCACCATCCTGAGGTAGGGTCTCATGTTACAGGAATGTTCCTGGGAAAACACTCGCCCTTATAGCCCAGTGTAGAAACTAAGTCTTTGCTTCACAACACAGTTACTAGCTTGCAAATGCTCCCTTACACGGTATATTAAAAGCGAATCTACTAACAGATGAGCACACTGGGCTAGAGAACATACAAACCTTTGGAATTTGAGTGTGTTCCTGGAAATTACTACTGTTCTTATTTTTTTTTCCCATCATCCCAACATGATTCTTCAAACCTATCTCTTGTCAGAGGAGGACTGTGACTTTGTACACTGAACTTCATCATTTGGATAGGTCATCTCTAAAACAGTACTGCGCAGACCTGGTGCTATTGCCCTGATGACTAGTGAACTATATCAATCTCTCATCTCAGGTAATGATTTACAAACACGTCAAATGGAACTTGCATTCCTTAAGTTATAGCTTGTTAAGTTATAACACAACACAAGCTTTCTTATTTTTTTTTTAAATTTTTAAAATACAATCCCCATATTACTCATATGTTGGAAGGACAATTTAATAATCTCATGACTAATGACAGGAAAAAATATATGGTCCTAGTATACGCTATTCTCATTTGCCATGCTAAAGAGACTGTAAGAACCCATACCTAATCTATGTTTTCACTGATTAGAACAGAAATTCCCCTGCCTGTTTTTGCTACAAGACAGACAAAAGAAAAAATAATAATAAAAAAAAAGGAGACAAAAAGCCCCCGAATATGATGATCTCTTTCCTTATATAGCAATCACAATTTCAAAAATCGAAGATAAATTCATTGCAATGACCAAGGTGTATCAGGAGTATTAAACTACAATGTGTTCCTTTTCCACAAGCGATTAGGAAGAAGAATGAAGAATGGTTCAAAGTGTCTGAATTTCTAAAAATATATGGGAAGTGATTTCATAAATCAAAGCATCAAAGGTCTTATGATCCTCACTCAAGCAACTGGTGCAATTAACTTCTACAGCAGCATCAGGAATGCAAAGAATTAATCTCTAATCTGTCATGGAATATAAACCACATAACCAGATATTACAGAAAGGTATCAAAAATTACTGCTGCTGGTTTTTTCACATGTGAAACATGCAGTCAATTGGAGGAACAGCATTTGAAGATACATATTTCAAAAAGAACACAAAGACTCAGCCCCTGGATAAGCACATACACAAAGAAATGGTGATTTACTTTAAAAATTATGTGAACATTTATTAGATTCAACTAAATAGCTAAAAAAAAAACAAAAACAGAAGGAGGGATCAAGCCACAACAGATGGGAAAAAAAGATAGTATGATACTAATGTTTATGGCTCGCCTTGGAAAAGCTGATCTTTATTTTCTTCCACCAGTTTAGAGTGCAACTGAATGCTAGAGCAGCTCATATCACTCATCTTACTGACATACCTGATTGTATGTACAATGTGCTAATATGGAGAAGAACAAAAAACTTTGCAAACATCAAAGAATATTTAGAATTAGAATGACAAATAAAATTAAGCACATGACGTATGAAGGATATGGGAAGAGGCAGCAAAAGAAACAATTTTTTTCCCAAATATTCTCTTTCTTCTGAATTATATCAAAGGAAACATCTCTCTCAATTGTCTTCTTACACTCAGAAAAATATTTGCATTAGACAAAATTTTATTTATTTTCTCTTTTACTCTGGTGTAGCATTCAGTTACACCAAGTAATCACATTATTTCCACACTTACCATGGGTTTTGAATCCTCAGGCTCTGTTGGACTCGCAATTTCTGCAGAAGATGCAAGTGAAAGAGAAACAGGAGGAATGCCATATGTGGGTTTAAGAATACTGCTTCCAGCATCTTGGTCTTGGGATTTTACAGACAAAGCCAAGGCAGGAGGAGGTGTTGGCTGAACACCTTCTTTTTCCTCCTTTTCCTCCTCACCTCTGCTTCTGAATACACTAGTGGAGAGAGGGTGTGCAGAGTCTGGCTGTGAAAAGGAGACGCTGGTGAACAAAGTTTGAGTTCTTTTAGCTTTTTCTACTTCTCCGTTGTATTTCTGAGTATCATCCATCTAGGACAAAAACAACAGTTTGGCAAATACATGCTTTAAAAAAAAACAAAAACCTTTAAATCTTTCAGTGATCCTAGTATTTAACAAAAACACTTCCCCCTTTCAAGCAAATTCTGGTTGTGGTAGCCATTACTAAAGAAGAGAAATGTATATTTTTCTCTTTAAATCCTTTCAGAATAAACAGGCTAGACTTTCTAAGATAATGTTGTTAAAAGTCATCTGCTTAGTATTATTTACATTTTTACTATTTTTTAAATTGAGACAAGTAAGGATTTAGGAGAAAGCTATGAAAGTCAACATAGTAACATGACGGGGGGGAATCAATTTCATTTTTTCAGTGCTTTACTGAGCAGACAAATTTTAGGCTAGCATAACATTTTGATTTCAACAAAGTCAATAGAGCAGAGGAAACTTATATCATCTGACAAATTTGTCTTTAACACGCCAGTATGTTAACTTAGCTCCATATAATTACCTCCAACAATGGCAGAGGTTTTTTAAGGCCCACTAAGGACACCTACAAGTAATAAAAAGAATATTCTACCAAATGTAGTTACTAATTTTAATTCCAGGAGTGTGTTTAAGCACAGAAACATGAGCAAACATTCAAAGCCACGACAGAACTGCCTGCTCTATTAATACAGCCTTTATCACACAGCAGACAATTCTTTAAAAAGCAACAAAACATTAAAACCCTGCTGTTCCCCCAGCTATTCAAGGCCACACATTTACAAACTTCAGGAATGAAGCAGAATTTTACCGTGAACGACCGTGGAAGTGATGAGATTCCTCTTGAGTGGACACCAAAGGGTCTTGGTGTAACCACAGATGTTAACCTAGAGGTATCAGTTTTCTGGTAAGTTCTCGGGAGAGAAGCTGAAACCTGAGCTGACCCAGTTTGAGCATTCACTGAGTAGCGAGTAGACAAAAGAGCCGAGCTCTGCTCCTCTGCCAGGCTCTTTGTCAGAGCAGGGGCTTCTCGAGCAGTCGAGCTCTGGGGCAGGTTCTCCTTTGGTGGTTGTGAGGCATATTCGCTTTTGCTGTCCTTAGTGCTGTAGGAAGTATCTTCTTCCGAAAGGTAATTTTTTGCTGCTGACCATGTGGAAGGTGCTTTTTCTTCACTGAACACATCATCATTCAGTGAATACGTCCAGCTGTGTTCCTGTTTTTGCGGCTCATAGGAGTCTTCATCTCTCTCCTCCCTATGGGGACAAAGCCTGTTACAATACCAAAGTGACCTGACAAACAGGCGGGCACTAAGTCTTTCAACTACTGAATGTTCAAGGCAGAGCATAGACTGCAAAATATATCTCCAGTAATTAAAATGAGTGGCATCATTTAAAAACATCAGTATTTTCATATATTTTTAAATCTACTTTCTTCCCCTTCCTCCCCATTTCAACACTCTCATAACACTCAGGCATACTACTGTCACATTTTCAGGCTGCCACCATGACAGAAATATTTTTGCCAAGAAAATTATATAGCCATTCATGTTAATTTAGGAAAGAATAGAAAGAAGGTAGTTCCATAACACTGCCTAAACTGTATAAAAATAGTTAAACTTATTCAAGAATAAAAAAGGCAACTATCCAGTTCAACACTATTACTTCAAGTAATTTCAAGAGAATGCAAATATTTACTTCTCAATACATTTATTTATGGATAGCAGAGCAAAATATCATTTATAGAGCAAAACTCTTTAACATTCTACACAAACACTGCATTAGTAAATCATATTCAGCCCTCCAATTGCCCAGATTTCTACACTGTATTTTGCAACTAAAATGGTCGAGATCTCTGCAAAATCAATTGCAACTTTCTGGTAAAAGCTGCTCATGAATTCAAAGGAATAAAAATGCTCAGATTTAAGTTCTTCAATATAGTACTCCCATTAGGACTATTACCTCTCCTTCTGCATTTCTTTCAGTGACTTGGTACTCCTTCTAGACACTTCGGAGGCCCTCCTTTCAATTTCTTCTCTCTCTTCCTTTTTCTTTTGCAATTCTGAAGTGTAGCTCTTTCTGCGATTTTTCCATTTTGCTAGATCCTATTAGAATAAAATGAATGTATGCAATCAGATTTTCTCCAGACCTCACAGACCTACAGAGGCATCCCATCACATGCTACTTATTGTCCTGATTTTATCTGCAAGTCCGCACTGCAGCCACATTTTCATGTACTTTTTCCCTAAATGATAAAGGGGTTCTCATATTTCAGTTGGGGTTGCAGGCTCACTGCCTTCTTAAGTTAATAATTTAAATTATTGGAGTATATGTGGAAAAGCCCATAATTTTTCCCTTTTCCCCCACCCCTTAGAACTATCAATTTCATTCTAGAATACTTCACCCAATGACACATAGTTGAAGACTGATGCAAATGCCATCTGTATTTCTTTGTTGAAGGCTTTGGAGTTTAGTCATAAATTCTAAATTGAAAACATGTATTTCTATATTTTCCTCATTTCTGTAAAACCACAACAGGAACTGTCAATACAGTCCATGAAATTCTGGAGATGAGCTAAGGAAAGTACTGAATACTAAAACCAAGATGGCTGAGATGTATTAAACAAACAATTACATTGTTCAATGCTTGGTTCTTAATTTCAGTTTCTTATTGATACTCACTGTCAAGCAGAGACTTTAAAAAAATGTAAGGTCTTCAGATATCCTTATGATACCGTGGAAAGCTACCACACAGTTTACAAGCTGGATTTAAGTCAGAATTATCAGGGGATAGAAGCCTCAAGAATTTGCACAATGAAGTATTATTTCCTCCTTCTTTTCCCAAAGGATCAAATACTAGACATTCCAAACATTTCATAAAACTAAATTCACAAATTTCAGATAACACATGAAGCTATGCCCCAGCTTTTCTTTATGTCCACAAAAATCAAGCCTGAAGGTTTTATTGTAATACACACTAGTCTTATCCTAAAGCATTAACCAGAAATGTATGGCAACATTTAAATTCATTTCATTTCTGCACTAAACAGACATCCCCAAAACCACTGGTAGTTGGATGAGATGGATCATTTTAGAAGACAGCCCTGTGAGTTGCCGCATACATGTCAAAGCTTGTTTACTAAGGACACTGAAGGCAGTCCTTCAGGAAGGACACACAAGGGAGAGGTGAAAAGGAGTCCTTACTTCTTGCCACTTTAGATCTTGTTCTTGTAACTGTTCTTTTATCTTTTGTAGCTCTTCATAACGGATTTTGCGCAGTGACTGCAGCTCCTCTGCACTGACATCATTCAAAGATTTACTCCTAGAAAGAAAAAACAGCATTCAGCTTTTTAACATAGTAGACATCATTTATGCAAGTGAAACCTTCAGAGGGAGAGATTTCTATTAGCAGAACTCATGAGCGTTATTTCAACTAGAGCAGGAAACACACAGGCAGCTGAATGAGCAAGGCTGGGACATGCTCTAGTGCCAGCACTCAAGTCATTAGTTGCATATCTGAGCAAATAAAATCAGGTTAAGGGAATTAGCAGCTCCTGTGGCAGCTCCATGTTGATCATTCACATTGACCTATTTGTACCCAACTGCTACTTCTGTTTAAACTTATTATCCTTATTGATCTTGTTCCTTTCTTTGACACAAAAGGCATCCACCCTTCCTGAGTACAAATTCCCATCCTTTGACTTCTCTCCTGTAACAACCTATCACCTCCCACTCTTTCCTTCCTTAGGCTAATCATAAAATCAGATCAGTTATTGATGCATATTTCCAAAGGATTAGAGTAATTCACTGCTAAATGCTCGGTTCATGCATCTCACAGGCCCCACTAGTCTATGTTAGTCCTCCCCAAACCTCTTGATGCTTTCCATCCAAGTCAGGATGGCTAACACGGCCATCTTCTTACTAATTCCTTCAACACAGCTACAAGTTTCCCTCATGAACTCCTACTCACTAGTTCCCTTTAACCTAAATTCCTCAAAGCTTACCCACCTCATGTTGTTTTTCCCTTTCTTCTTTCACACTATAATGATAAACATAACAGGACAATTATTTTTATATAGGACAAGACTCCTGCTCAGATCTGACCACAAGCCTCTGAGACACTAAACCAAACGCAGGTGTTTCATCAAAAGGTTCAGTGCTGTAATACAAAATGAAAGCTAGGTTTCTGGGGTTTGAGGTTTGGTTGTTTGTTTTGTTGAAGGGGTTTTGTTTGTTTGCCTTCTTTCAAAAATACCTTTATTTATCCAAAGTATGAATGACAGAGGGGTGTAACCAAGTTCTAAAAGGACTTGAAAATATGGCACTTCTCGATATGATGGAAAAATCTGATCAAAACCAACACTGATTCAATACAGAGCCTTGCTCTAATCTGGTACATTCCAAGAGAGATCTGAACTAACAAACCAGACTCTCACTTCCTCCCAAGAGGCCCCATTCACTTTCGTTGGTAACATAAGACTTTGGACTTTGGCCTCTAGAAATAAAGGCTAGGATATTAGCTCGTTGTATCTACTTGCTTGTCTGTTTTCTGAATGGGAGGAGTGCCAAATTTAGCAAAAATCTCCTGGTCACTATTGCAGAAACTCTTTTCTTGCACAATTCTTTCCCTCATTTTTTACACTTAAGTTATACCATGTGTAGAAATGGTTTGGGGTAACCAAACTTTACATAAAAGTTTTATCAAATTTGTTCCAGATGAATTCAAGAAAACTTATATAACTACAGTTTCCACTTATTTCTCTTGAGTTGCTATATCTGCCTGGAACAAAATAGGAAAACCTAGACCTAAATGCAATGTACCCGAAGTACAGGTATATTCATACCAAGGAAAGGGATATTAGTTTCAATTTAGCCTAGACTTAAAAATCTAACTGTTGACTTGAGTCTTCTGAGTCTCCCTCCCCTAACATCTGAGACATTTCTTGTTTCTTCTAGAAGTGTTTAGTCATTTACCAGGTTCGCCTCAGGGTAAAAATAGAGAGGTAAACAAATAAATATATTTACATTAGAAAAATAAATAGAACACCATGCATAATCAAATACTTAACATACCATCACACAGTAAGTGGAAAAATTATTTCTCTTTGACTCGCAGTACATCATATACAACATCTTTGTTCACATGACACTAATGAATACGTTTACCACTGAGGATTCAATAACCTGGAGGATTTAAAATAACCACAGACCATTCACCAATCCCATGATAAATACCGTGTTATTAATTATTTTCGGATTCTATGCGTACTGCTTTCAAAATAAAATATTTACTAATCTTTCTTTACGTTTTTGAATGTTTTAAAGCCTAATTTAAACACAGAATATGAACTATTTCACTTCAGCAGGAATAAAAAATTAGAGCTGATTTTCAAAGTGCCTGATAACTATAACTTGGATGCACTAGACATCATGGAGAACTTCTGTCATACACATAGCTTTTAGTCTCCTACATTTGTTACATAAATTGCCAAAGCACAGGACAACAAAGCATCATGCACAAGTTGCTTTCAGCATGAGTTTTTAGCTACGGTGCATGCATGAAGACGTAAAGAGGTAAAAAAAAAAGGTATAAGGATCTTTCAAGCTTTTGTAAAACTTACCCTTGCTCATCAGAAAGCTTTTGAAACAGTCTGAGAAATCAGAAACCAAAAAAGAAAACATTCAGTGTCTTGATATTGGTAACAACATTCATACCATTAGTACACCAGCACTCTCACTAAGTCAAGGGGAAACTGAAAGCTTGGGAACCAGCCAGCATGGAATAGCACATTGGGAATCGGACACTAGTCAAAAAACACATCAGGACTTGCATGATACGCAAGTTGAGCAGAAATGGCAGAACAAGGCTGCCTTCAAGTTTCCAATGCTTCTGATTTAGCAGTATTGCAGAAATAGGGCCTTGTATAAATTCTGCACCACTTATTCCAGTGCTGCTGAACAGCATGATGCTTAAGAGACTCATTTCAAGCAATTTAAATTAATGCCAACTTGAGTCCCAACAAGAAGACTGGCTCACAGAGGTTGTCTTCTTGTTACTTCAACCATTTCTGATACTAAATGAAAGCAATACTTGGCATGGACAAGAATAAAAGGCCTTATATAGAAATTTAGCAAATTAAGTCACGAATGTAATTAATCCAGGGTAATTCCAGAAGATTTTCAGTATTCTTGAATATGAGTATTTTGTAATATAGGTATTTTATCATATTGAATGAATTTTTAAAATGTGTAATATTTTCAAGCATTTTATTCCTCAGTGAAGCTTGCACACTGTTACAGTATTAGGCTTAAAAATTAATTGCAGCAACATCAAAGTATCAACTGGAACATGGAAGTGTCTTAGTCACAAAGTAATGATGCATAGCTGGGAGAACTTCAACTTGCAATGCCGTATTTTCAGAGCTAAGGAAACATTTGAAACTCCACTCTCCCCCAGTAAGTAAAATTCAGGGGAGAGCTAGGAAGTAGTTAAGAAATAGCATCCAGTAAGACAAGAGAAATTTTTAGGATACCAGGAAAGAATTAGGGGAAAGTATGAATCAGAACTGTATGAAAGTAGGGGGAAAATACTGGCAGAATAAACTTGTCACAGTGGAATTTAATATTACATAGACACACAACTTGCATGCACCATGAGTTTGGGCAGGCAAAACTAATTTTTTTTTTTTTTTTCACTTCATCTAATCATCCCAGAATTGTGGCAGGACAGTTTACAAGCATTTTCATACTTAGGTGCAAGCAAGAATATCAGAATGCTTATTTCCAGAATTTGTCATTAAAGAATTCACATGTTTCTGAAATGTTTGACCTATTATCTTTAACAACAAAAGAAAATACTTCTTAGCCTCCACAGTCTTTTGAATAATCACTATTCCTGTTCAACCATGGAAAGAAACTTAAGCAGAACTTTAAGCCTGAAGGAAAGATAACGTATTTCCTCTAAAGTGGCAGCCTAAAATTAGAACACATTGTTTTTGTTGGTTTGGGTTGGGTTTTTTGTTTGCTTGTTTTGGGTCGGGGTTTTTGTTTTTGTTTTGTTTTCTGTTGAAAATATGGTATTGCAGTCATGGGCTTTTATTCAAAGCAAATAAAAAGCTTGTTCCAGGACGACACGAACAAATAGCAGATTGGCACTCTACAAATGGTTCAGCACAAGACGAGGCTTTTCTGAATGGAAAGGGTTCAATGGCACTCAAGCACAATCTGTGCAGGACACAACCTGACCTCTCCACCATCTGCCGTTTCTTGTGTCTAACTTTGCTGGCCTCCCTGATTGCTTCCCACTTCTTCCAGTCTTCTTCACTGCATGGACCTGGGATAAAATTTACTGGCTGGGTGTTGCTTCCCACCTTCCAGGACTCAATCTTGCGGGTCAGCATATCATCCTTCTTATGGTGGGAAGATGGTGACAGCACTCTGCCATTGCTCTTTCTTTCCTCCTGTGTTGTGTTTTTTTCAAGCAAACACAGAAATTTGGATCGGATCTCTTCTGGAAGACTCCACGGATCAGGAAACAGTGCTGGGTGATACTTGTCAGGAGCGCCTGATAAAGGCACCTCTTTTTTCTGAAAGAGGACTTTACGGAAAATCATGTCATCCTTTTCCAAATCTGGAATCACAGGTTGGCCCTCTCTGGGTTGCAGGATTATCTCACCCTCCATGGGAGGCTCTTGATGTGAGAATTTTTTTAAATACCGAGGGTCTTGAAGAACAACTTGATTCACATGGAAAGCCCCGGTTTTCCGAACGAACAAGTCATCGTTTTCCAAATCTGGATATGGATACCCATTTTCCTCATCTTCTTGCTTGCATCCTGGTATAAAGGAAACATTCTTTCTACATTTTATGAGCCTAGGGCCAGAAGTGGGATCAATTTTGGTCTCCGTTTCAGAAGACATGTAGTCAGAGTATTTTTGCAGGGCCTGAAGTAACGAAAACTGACTGAAGCATATAAAACAAAAGGAGGGAAGTAAAAATATCATTAACTAGCAAGAGACAAGCAGATAACAATGTATTGTGATATACATTTGGTTTAGACTTGCAGTATCTGAAGCAGTACAACTACACCACTTGGCATTCACCACCATGGACTGTAGCACAGCACACATCAACCAGCGTAAAGGTATCACAGCATACTAACCTGCTCAGAAACATCACGCTTACATGCTCACACAAAAAGCCAGTAGCCCTACGCAGCATGTTATACCTTTACATTTACATGTTTCAGAAGACCAGCAACTTATGGCTACATCAAAAGAAAAAAACCCAACAAAACAACAACAGCAAAAGAGTAATAACCAAAAAAGCGCGACATCATGGGACATGGTTTAATTTCATTTAGCTGTTGCATGTCCAGCCATTTCTTTTTGATGCAGCAAGAGAACAGCTCATGCAGCAGTATCAACCTGGGCTGATCAGAAGACTCCAAGATTTTTCCTTCTGCAATCTGTGACAGCGAGCTTCCCACATATTCAGCAGTTGGCTTATAGCTCTGATCCCTTCTGCAACTACTGTTCGAGTCAAAACTTGGTCTTGATTGATTAGCAATAAAGCTTTGTTTGTAAGCAAATTCCTCATCATCAGAATCTGATTTCTTTCTACTGTACAGCAGTACAAAGAATGAGCAGAGGGAAAGAAAAAAAAAAATGATGAAGTGTAGTAAAATTCATAGTGGCAACAGTGCAACAGTATAACAAAAATAGTATTTCAATTATTTTCTAAAAAAAAAAAAAGAAAAAAGAATAAAACATATCTTGCTGCTACACTGGCAATGAAAATGAAAAATAAAGTCATAGAACCATATTTATAGGTTTTGCACACAGGAGAGAAACAGGCATGCATGAAAACGCACCTGAACCCTTGAATCTCTTTATACCAGGGTTTAAAAGAGGATTTCTTGATTTTTTTCCAAAGCAATTCTTCTTCTGGAGTCCAAAACTTAGGAAGAAATTTGTCAAAAGCAACAACTGTATTTGAGGCTGAAGAACTTAGCTTGCGAAAATAGAAATCATCTTTTTCAATGTTTGGGATGCCTACTTCTTCCTCGTCCTCATCAAAATACCCAGATAATTCTGAAGGATTGTTAACTCTTGGTTTGTTTTCCTCTTTAGTATCCAACTGCCTCCTCTGGTTACTGTTCAAAATATCCAATCAGTTAAGATATTTTAGGAGCAACTTGACATAAAGAAAGCAAAAAGACATGCTTTTTGGCTCAGGAGTTCAGCCTTGTGAATGATGCATATTAGTTCTCAATTCCACCACTGCAGCACCAGAAATAATAAGATATATTAAATAAAAAATAAAATAAAAAAAGTTAAATGTTATATCAGCATTCTATCTCCTCCGACAAAAATACAAAGTTTGACAGAAAAGACATATCAAATTATCAGCTGTGTTAAAATGCCGATTAGAAGACTAACTTTATGGAGTTATTTATGGACTGCGATTTAGGTAACGCAATAGTTACTGGATCTTGGATTAGTATCTCTGACCTCAGTGGTTCAAGCATTGCAGCTAGTGGACCAGCTGGAAAACTTTCTTGCGAGCAAGATTTAGGAGAGTCATTGCGCAACACGAAATGATGTCCAGGAGCAGCAGAGCTTACAGGGCTCTTTTTGACTAGAAATCTACGTTTTGCTAAGTCATCCAAAACAATGTCAGGCAGCCTTCTTTCATCTTCTGAGTCAGAGCCACTGTCATACTCATAGATCATCTGGAGGGAAGCTGGATTTGTGAGCCCACACTCTGCTCTGCTATTTTGGCAGGAAGCTACCGGATTCGTTTCACGTCCACTGAGGTTGACCAAAACAGGAATAGAATGAAGACAGTGAAGTCATGAAGGTAACTATGAAACTCAAGAAGTGCCCACTAATCTCATCTGTATGCATCAAGAAGCCGGACAACTGAAATTCATCACCATATTTTGAAAGGCTTTAGTGAGAAACTAAAACCGTAGGTCTATCTCTCGTGAACTTGCATTTAAGATCAATTAAATATCCTCTATGTGGAGTCTGACCAGCTTCAAAGCATTACTCAAACAACAAAATCGAACATAAAAAATCCAAAACCAAAAACTAGTCACACAAGTACACCAAAACTTTCCCCTGGTTAAAATATGGAAAATCAAATACTTGACTTTGTATTGCAGCAACAGCATCTGCAAATCATTTACTTTAAAAAATTCTAAATCAAAGCCCACTTTACTAAGACCACACACCAGTACCTTGAAAATGTTCCATCTGACTCAGTGAAGACTGGACTTGCCCAGCTCCTCCTGTTGTCCTCATTCTTCTCTGTCCTCTTCTTCCTTAAAGGTGCTGGCACATATGCTGTCTGCTTGTTTTTGTTGGGTAAGAAGCGATTGAAGTCAGTGGTAGGTTTTGGTTCAATCACAGAAATCCTACGGTAAGACCTGTCGTCTTTATGGGAGTCGTGCATTTTGAAAGGCAGTTCTGAGTCTGTGTCACTGTCACAACCTTAGAAGGAAGGGGACAAAAGGGAAGGCACAAATATTATTCTACAGACACAAGCTTCTAGCTAGAATTTGGATCAAAATCTTCTAGAATCAATTTAACTCCCTATTTGAGATGTTTTGGCTGTAAATTTGCTAAGCTATTGACAAGACAGTAGGACAGGTATTTTTAGAAGCTTGTGTCAAAGCTGCAATAAGATCCATTAAGCTCAAATTGGTTTGCATGACCCTGCTACATTTGTTCCATTCTTTCATTATCACATTCTTTCGTTATCACAGGAAACAAAGTGCTAACCTCCAGACTGAAGACATAAAACAGCACAGAAGTTTTCTAATTAAATAATATTTGCCAGGTAAATCTACTAACAAAAACAAGCAAGCGCTATAGCAACATGCTCATCTCACCAGATTAATGCCCAGTAGAAGACCAGGGTATATCACATATGTAACATGGCGACACATTTCTTTGCTCAAATCAGAAATGCTTCATGTGGCCTCTGCCCAGTGATTTTATTTTATTCACATGAAACAAAATCCAAGACCTCAAACTTTTTATAACTTTAGTTTAGACTACAAGTTTGTGTTGAACTTTAAAACCAGCAGAGAAACACAGGTTAGAATATAGCTTTAGGGATTCAAAGTCACAGCTAGTCTTCTTGTTACCTTTATTTCTAAGATAAACTATCAAAAGTAACAAATACTATTCAGTTTTTAACCTAGGTGGAAAAACCCTACTGAATATTCAACATTCACAAATGAAGTGAAGACATACAAGTTTGACATAAGCACCCTAGGAATGAGGCAAGAGACTTTGCAACTGGTGAATTTTAGGTCATCCCATCAAGATCTGATTTCTACCAACTTCCCTTACTGAACCCTGCACGTACACACACCCAAATGCAGCAGTGAGAGCAAGAGTTCCAGCAACCCTTCCTAGGAAGATTTGTGTGAGCTGTGCTTTGTTTCTACCAACTGTTAAAGGCTGATATTTGCCTAAGCAAAATGCAACTACAGCAGTTGCACAACCAGAGTTGACTTTCCAGCCAATTTAAGGTATCCAAGTATTAGGTCCATATGTTGTCTTCTCCTATGCCCATATGACACATGCCAACAAAAGATTTTAAAGAGGAAAACCTACCTTCACTGCCACCTTTCAAGGTTATATCTGACGAAAGGCTTGTGGAGGATCTTGAACCAAGAGAGTCCAAGCTATCGAAGGAATCGTCTCTTTTATGGCTAGCTGAAGATGAAAAGGGCTCTCCCCGATCAACGTACCAAATATCACCGTATCCACTATCTCTGCCACTTCTGTTCAGGTGGCTGGACTCTTCAAGTGCCTATGAGAGTAAGTTTTGGAAGGTGTTTTACAATAATTTAAGGTGCAAATGCTACTTGTAACTTTTAACTCAAAAATTTTTAAAACGCATTTTGAGTTAACAAACTTCAACAAAGACTACTGCAACCCTCTAAAAACAGCACAGTTTGGACAGAAGATTCAAGACAAGGTCTTAAATTTCTCTTATCTCAACCAAAAAGAATCGAGACTGGGCTCTTCACAATCTACCACATCAATCACAGCAGGTGTATTCATATGGGTAGCAGAAGAACCAATGTAAGCTAAAACTCATGCCTTTCACATGGACCTTGATAGTAAGCAAAACAAAAAAAATAAATTACCAAAACTCTAAACTAAGAATAAAATAAGAATAAATTAAACTCCGAAGAGACTGTTTAGAATTGATGCTGTAATGTTGAACAAACTACAAAATTCAGGCTATTTTTTTAGTGTCCTTTTTTGGATTCCTTACCTTAGTCAATGCTTGCCCTAGTAACTTCTCAAATGCTTTAAGATTGAGGTATGGACCACTATAATGGGGGTTACTTTGAGCTTTTCTCCCAAGCCAGTATAAAGTAATCAAAACCTAAAAACAAACAAACAAAACTAAATATAAACTTACATTCCTCTCATACCATGTATCAGTATAAAAGAATCTCAACATGCTGCTAGAGATGTTTGCACAATGAAATGTAAAATCTTGCTTACAGTGCTAGCTATGAATGCCACCAAAACCAATTAAAGAGTGTTACAATGCATCTCATGTATGTAAAGTAAGCCAATATAAGTACTGTTTCCAGTTATTACACTGATTTGGGAAAGTAAGACACAGAGATCATCATAAAATGGCACTAATTTGCATCAGAAAAATGAACAGGTGAAGAATAAAGTAAGCATGATATTACCATAAACAAAAGTGTTTAAAAATAATTAATCAGCATTAGTGTGACACTGTTTCAGAAAACATGGAAGTAGATGTGTCTTACATTTTTCACTCTTCTGTTGGTTTCCTCTGGTCTGAAGCAGAGCGGGGAGTGAGAAAAAGAAAAGAAAGCAAAATGTTTTAAAATAGCTGACTTAAAATTTAATTATTATTCAAGATTTAAAAGGTTTCAAGACCAACTAGCAGTCAATATAAAATATGCAGCTATAACTGTTCCGAAAGAAATAAAAACCTTTCACTTTGAATACAAAGCCATAACTCTGTACTATTTCAATTGTTACATATAAAGTGGGAAACTAGCTGATCTATTACAGTTTCTGTTTTGAGAGGCGCACAGAAAGACTCTAAGCTTTTTTAATTAGCTATAATTTAGTTACCAACAAAATAGAAGTGGAAACCCAGCTGCTGACTTTGGGAAATAAAACCTCTATTAGCCAGGAAGATCATAGAATGGTTTGGGTTGGAAGGGATCTTAAAAATAATCTAGTTTCAACCTCTCTGCCATGGGCAGGGAGAGCTTCCACCAAACCAGATTGCTCAAAGCCCCATCCAACCCAGCCTTGAACACTTCCAGAGATGAGCCATCCACAACTTCTGCGGACAACTTGTGCCAGTGCCTCACTACACTCAAAGTAAGGCACTTCTTCCCAACATCCAATCTAAACCTACTCTTTCTTTCAGGTTAGTCATTTACACTTGTGCTATCACTACGTGTCCCCGTAAAATGTCCCTCTCCAGCCAGCTTTCTTGTAGGCTCCCTTTAGGTGCTGGAAGGCTGCTACAAGGTCTCCCTGAAGCCCTCCCTTCTCCAGACTGAACAGCCTCAGATCTCCAATTCCATATGAAAGAAGATTCAACTGTAACTTTTTCCCTGATTGTATTGTTTTCTAAGATATTTGCCTCAAACACAGAGAACACTCTAGCCTAGAGAAAATTTTTCAGATAAAAAAAAAAAAAAAGAGAAACTGAAAACAGGACATCTGGAGAGAGATGCTGTAGGGCAGGCTGGACGGGTTTGGTTTCTTTTATATAAATATGTGTTTTTTCAAAAAATATTGAAAACATATGCAACCATTAATATTAGCAAAATTATATATATACACCCAGTCTGTAGCACACCTTGAAAGTGCACCAATGCATACTCATAGCAGTCCTGTTGTCCTCCTGCTCATTTTGAGAGTAAGAAGAAAAAACTTTTTGAATGGGAGGCTCACAAAGGTGCGGTAACACAGACCTAGTCGTCAGGTGTAAATATTCAGTGCTGAACATATGTGCAGACATATGCTGAACAACACTCTTGCCTGCAGTGCCAGCAGTTATGGAAGGACAAATAGCTTAAATACTGAGAAACAACTTTTCACCTGCCCCAAATGTTGGTTTGGAGCTGGCTCAGCTGCAAGCTTTACACACAGCACAGTGAAGAGGTTCAAACAAAAAAGCAAAGACTTCACATACAGCAGCAGAAAGACCTATGCAGAGTCCTGTAACAAGCTAACAATGCATCAGAGCACCTATCCTATTTTTGCCTATCTAGGAACAAGCTAGTCAAAGGTTACAGGAAAAAGGTAGAAAAAAACCATTAACGACACAGTTACAGGGTAGTGGAATGATGACAGGGCCTGGTTAGCGCCAGTGGCACTCTTCACGGAAATGTAATCTTCAGTGCGACGTGACAACCGTCAGGGACACAGACTGTCCCTCCTTCTCTTTCTTCCTGGTTTGAGAGCTGTTATTGCCTTGCCCATCCCCACATCATAGAGAAATCAGGCTACCAGGCACACAAAGTCCTGAGATGGATCTGACCTGCACAGTCCTTGCCTGCAGCTTCCTTAATATTACATGCCAGAGATGCTTCTGGATTTATAGTCAGTGACTTCTTTCTCACAGATAAGGAGGAACCCTTCCCCTTTAATGTGAAATATTTGCATTTTTTCTGTTGTTTTTATTTTAATCCCTTCCAAAACACATTGCTATTATTTTTTCATTGGAAACTAAGTTTGAAGAAAAAAAAAAACATTTTCCTCTTCTGTTTTTCAATAGGCTGACTTCTCTTCCAGTGTCCATGTTGCAGGACACACCACGGCTGTGGCCTAAGGTGCTGCTAGAGGCAGGTTGATTTCCCGACTTTATACTCCCCATACCCAATGAAGAGTATTTTAAAGGTTTACATTCTTTACCTTCAAAGCCTTTCGTTAGCAGAATTTCTGCCTTTGTTTGCAGTTATAAAAGCAGAGGCCATGCATGCCCTTGCTAAAGACACTTTAAAGTTTGCTTCAAACTTCAGTAGCCCAGTAAGGACTGAGAAATTCTGCCTTCAGCCAGTTGGAGCCCATATCGTAAAGGCTGCCAACCTTCATGTAGACCAAAGTTAGGTGACTTGACATGATCATGTCCACTTCTGCTTTCCTTGAGTTCCCTGGAATAATTTCAGTCAACCATTTTTGCAACAGGAGCAATATTCAGTTGTCTTTATATTTCAATATATTTACTGCACCAGAATAACCATAAATACACTAGGCCTGTGTACTTGAGCTATAAAGAACACAAAAATCGGGACATTCAGGTAAACCAGTCAGCACAGCTGAGACCCAAAATGCAGGTAGGGAGATATTTCACACCCTCAAATGACAGACTGTGCTTTGTTCACATGTTCGCTCTGACAACAAGAGAAGTAAACTGTCAAGTTGTTTACTCTTTGTGAGCGAAATTTCTTCACTTGCATTACTACTCTGCTCCTCTGAACTATGTCTATTGGTTTTTCAACCTTTCCAACAACTTGTCATGAGAGATGTAGCCTGAGCAGAAAGAAAACAAAACAAAACAAGAAAAACCTTGCTAATCTAGAACACTGTTCTTCATTTTTATATGCATATCTATTTGATGGTGCTTAACCAAGGAAAAGAACAATGATTTTGGATGATGAATGCACTGTCACAGAATCTGTGCAAAACAACAGTTATATAATTCTTTTGTCAAAAGAAAAAAAACCCTCCTTATTAAAGAAGCAATGTTGCTACCTTACTGGAAGGCCTTAAAAGTCATTTTTCATCTACAAACTTCACAGCTGCATCTCCTCTGAGGCATGCAACTTGCAGAAGATGCAGTCTGCATCCACTTGTTAACATTCTCCGAGTGAAATAAGAGACTTTTACATGTACAACCTGGCCAAGCTCATGATGCATATCTGAGTTTAGTTGCACAAGCCCAGTTCCCTTTCCAGGACACTCTGTTTAAAATATCTGGGCAAATATCCATTGGATAGAAATGTGATACAAACTGCAGATATTTTAAGAGGAATAACTTTTTCCTGAGCATCAAAACAGAAGGAACTAAAGGTTGTTAACTCAACTGTAAATTAAAACACAAAATGGAACAATTCTATTAAACCAAAGTTCTCCTTTGTAAAGTGTTAAAAAACGTAAATACAGTCCAAGCAAAGAATTCAACTGGAGTCTTGTGTGAACAACTACAATTCCTAGGAGGGGACAAGATAGAGGCACCAACCTCAAACATAGCAAGTTCTTCTTCATAGCTTCTGGGAGAGGAGGCATGGCACTTTAACTTCTTTGACAACCTGTTTTACTCAACAGCGAGCTCCTTCTCTTGCCTCCTCTCCCCGTTGTAAGCCTCGCTCTAAACACACGGGGCTGAAACACTCAGTTTTTCACAATGTATTTCAAAAAACCATTTAGAAGATGGAGTACAAGAACTTTAGCCATGTAGTTTCTAAGCTTTTTAAACACTTCTGGACAGTTACAATCTTATTTTGAACATAAGGCTACAGCATTGAAGTGCACACATACTGCTTGTAGAGATATTAGCCCTACAAAAGCTATTCTAGGAAATGAAGGGGTAGCCCACTTGCTGAAGTATCTTCATCAATGCAAACAAATGCCAATCATACATTTGGCTACTGTGAAAGAAGTCTGCTTTTTCATGTTTTCATTCAAAGTCATCACAGAGTCCAGTTGGTACAAACCATCTTCTTTATGAAAATATTCTGTATAACACAATTTCTGGTTTGAATATGTGAATACCATTATGCTGAAAGTTACAAGCAGGCTGCTGCTTTGCTCAGGAGGGCACTGCCAATCCTGCGCCTTAAAACTAATCTGCTGAAAGAAATCAGTTCCTCTCCAAATGATGACACTACTTACCTGATCACTTTGTGTGTTTTTAAACATGAACTTATCTATCTTCCCAGAGGTTTTCTATGTCTCCTTTCATTAACAACGCAACTTTGCTAAACTTGCGTTTTCCAAGCAAAGAAAGCTGCTAAGCAGAGCAGTGAAAATCTTGCTGGAAGAATTTTATTACAAATACTTCATGTCCTTCTGCCACAGCCTCAGGATTTAAGCATTTATTCTGAAGCTTAAAAGAAAACCAACACCAATCTTCTGCATTACCTAACCTAACCGTAATACCAAATTCCAGCTAACAAAGAGGTCTCAAAACTGTAAAAGTAGAACTCTAATTATTCATGAAGTGTGAACCTTCGTTGCTATCAGTGGTTTCAGCAAAAGTTTACATACAACTTCAAGCTTAGCCATCCTGGAGAAGATCTCCCAAACACCACATGAAAGTCTAAAGGCCATGAGAAAACACATGGGGGATATTGTAAATATAATTGTGAAGCACAACTGCACAAATCCAAGCTGAACACCGATGAAAAAATATGTGAAATAACCATCTGTGAAGAAATAATACCTTCCGTGTAACTCATATCATCTACATTAATCCTTTAGCAAAAAGAAGAGAGACAAATGGGACAGAAATAGCTCTCACTTGTTCCTATGTTATATGATTAGAGACCAAGTACCTCCATTACATTTGAACACAACACATACTGACAAACATCACTTACTCCCAGCCAGCACGGACTGACAGATGTTTCTCTAACGAAGACCACTCTACAAGAATAAAGCAAAGTTACACAGCAGATCAGCATGCTGAGCCACAGCTCAAGGAATTTATTCTCAGCTCCACTGTTTGCTCAAGGTTAAATAGCAGAATTAGTCACCAAGGCCCTAGCCTGACAATACAAAGACTTTGGCAGCAGCTCGAGTTTAAGGATTTCCTGATCTCCCTTTCCCTTCCAGCCGCTCCTGTTTGCTGCCCCTGTGGTTATGCCAACAAAACTCTGAATCACACTACAGTTCCATGCTGCCCATCAGCCCCAGAGGGCTGCACCCATTTCTTAGTTTGAGTTTTTCCTAATATACATTTTCAAACCCCAAATTAACTTGCTGGTCTGTTTTAGAGTATGATTATACAAGCAACTGCACCTGCTGCTCTAGAGGAGCAGGCAGGGGGCTGGTGAAGGACTCTGCTCCACACACTGGTATCCTGACAGTCCCCATGTGATGATACCCCAGCCAGATGTGCTCTATGCTTCCCATTTCTGAGGAGTGAGAAAATTTTGCTAGTATTTATTTTAATGCACTTTGGGGTATTTGAATAAGTTTTTTTAAAACTATAGATAATCAAAGACCATACAGGAGCTAGCAGTCCACAGTAATTTAAGAAATCATCATTACAAAATAGTAGTGCATTTCAAGAAGATACATTTATTTCTGACTTACTTCAAAACTTTTAAACAATGAACTCAACAATCTGGATTTTATTTTTCTAACACATTATATGGTTTGGTTCCCACACATCCTAACCTGTATTAAATTCCAGCCACTAGCAACTCATGATGTCAAATCTACTTTGACACTTCACTTTATTATTTTCCAGACAGAACATCAATGTGGAGCTCCAAACCAAATTCAAGACACCCAGAAGTCTGTGCAAAATTCTGGAAGATTACTTTACAGCATCCCATTCAGAGAATGTGGCTTTCTAAATGTCTGTTTCTTTTATAAGAACACATTTAAATATAGATACCAAACAACAATTGAAAACAAACAAACAAAACAACAAACACGCAAATTTGAACAGAGTATTCCCCTCCCCTAAAAGAGAGTTAGCTGCCAAGAATACATGTGGTCATGTCCAAAGAGATAAGACAAATCTGAACCCATTTATGGGAAGGACAGATACACTCCCACTGACAGAAAGGAATGTGCCAGTGACAAATGCACCCTGCCCAGTGCCAAACCCTTGGTGACAAATACTTCAGAAACCCCAACAGCTGCCAATCTCTTTTTTTTTGCCCCTTCCTCTGTACTACAGATCTCACAAACACAATATTTCTGTTTAGAAAGAAGTATTGGTGCTCTCCCTTTGAATTCTCATCCACCAAGGCAGCAGTTACACCTCCAAGAAGCCATTTGAAGGGCTTGGAAGAGCCATACCCTGGCCTGGAAGCTCGAGCAGATCAGCACACTGAAGACAAGCCCATTCCTGAGCTCCTTGCCAAGCTCCAGGCACTCTAGCTTTATCCCAACCAGCTTCACTTACGACTCTGAGGAAGACGTTGTAGGACTTAAAGGATTTCTCCACCCCCGCCGAGGTATGCTGTGCAGGAGATGGATGCCGCCTGTCCAGCCAGCAGCAGGCTTGTGCTAAATTTCAGACTCTTTGGCCACCTACTCAACTGCTATTAATATTGCCACTATCGGATTTCAATGAATTCCCACGTGCTGCTGAGAATAGAAAGGCTCCAGTGGAAGATGTGGTTGCTGCATGGGTACAGAAACATGAGGACATTCCCCCAGCACTTGGATTCTTAGCAAATTGATATTCAACCCGGAGAGGCCCAGCTCACTGCTGAGAACACTGGAAATAAACCAGGGAGGTTATGGCTGCAGAGTTAGAGAACGGCTTTTGGAAACGCACCTTCCTATTTGACTATTAAATGCACATGTATTTTCCATAGCAACAGATCCACTGGACCCAAAGCACTTACAACAGCACACAGAGTCAGGTATAAAATGACAGCTCAAAGCATTTTTCTGTGCCCCCACAAAACCCATGGCTGACAGCAAGGAGCTCAGTGGACCCCAATGACTGAGCAGCTGGTCCCCATCCTGTGCCCTCACCTACTCATGAAAGGGCGGAGGGGTGGAGAAGAGATGCCCAAGAACAGAAAGGCAGAGAGGGAACAGTCAGCCAACACCCTCCCCGGGAATGCATCACCTCCCATCACTTGAGAGCCTGTCCTCTCACACTGCCCCTTGAGCATGGCTCTTCCTTGCTGATCTCACCCATCATGCTTTCACACCGCTCTTAAATCCCTTATCAAAACAAAAGCAGGCCCTTCTAGAAAAGTGCATCAACCCCAGCGAGTCACCGGGCGATAACATTATCCATTTCCTCAAGCTCTTTTCCGACCCCTCCCTGGGTGGTCCATCTCTGCCAGCTTCCTCATATCCCAGTCTAATCTAGAGACTCTCCTGGAGAGAAAACTAGTATTCTACAGGGGAAAATACATGCCTATCAAAAAATAAAAATACCCCCCCCCAGAAGAACAAGCCTATGCAGAGGGTCCTGGATGATACTCTGAGCAGTCCTTGGCTCTCGTCTGAGGGGTGGGCAGTGGAAACGACATGGAGCATTCTCTGCAAGTTGTTGCTGCATCAAAGAGGAGACTTACAGGATCCTGCATCTTCCTGCCCAAATATTTAGCTATTTTAAAGAAAATTAAAGTTGGATTCAATGATCTTGGAGGTCTTTTCCCACATAAATGATTCTAAAATTTATAATAACCAGTGTAGCATTGTTAACTGGTCCCTTTATGTGTCTTTTTCTTTCTTCATTCCTAAACCACCCTAAAACTCCGCAGCTTCACTAATTCCAGGCAATTAAACAGTGTATCTCTTGTACTTTTTTGTTTGCTTGGTTTCTCCAGGGCAAATCTAGAACATTTCCCCAGCCTGCAATGGTTACTTTAAATTTCATATCTGGGCAAGTACCTATGCAAAAATAAATAGCAGGTTTTTTATGTAGTCACATGCCATACCCTTTGGGCAAGAAGCATGGGAACATCCATTGACTTTTATGAGAAGTAATGGACTCTGTACAAAGTATTAGAAGTTGTGCAGTTGACTCCCAGCTTGCATGGAATGTTACAAGTTCTGAAAGGAAAGCAGTGTGTTCATATTCAAGAGGACTTTTTAATTTCAGAAATGAAATTAGTTGCTTCTCAAGAAAAAACTACTGCAATACACACAGTAATTTAGATCAATTGATAGATAGCTATCATACCACTACTTACACATGCTATAGATTTTTATATCTTCCAAAGCTTTGATATTTAAAACTTGGAGCAAATGACTTTGCTGAATCTCTCCATTTATATCCTTGATGCTTTTTTTCTTTTTTTTTTAGAACCTGTACATAACTCAGTTGACTTTTGCACGAGGATTATATTAAATGTTACCCCACTTCTACCTTTTTTCTTTCTTGTACCTTCCCAAAACGTTGAAAGTTTATACTTCCTCCTTCCAAGAAGCAACATACTTGAGCTCATGCTGTTGATCATCAGGATCACCACCTACATTAATTTTTCTTGCATTTAGTTTTGAAGATCCCTTACCTCCATTCTCCAACCTCCTCCCCCCCCACCTCTGGCAAATCCAGACCATGTTGTGTAAATTTTGTATATTAATTCGAAGAGAAATCAATATGGGGAACACACAATTGTGTAGCAATCTTCCAAAATAAACAGTTGGTATATCTGGGGAGTATCAAAATAGGAAATTAAGTGCAATTGTTTAAGCTTTTAGAAATATATGCAAAACCACAAAAATGTGCAGCTGTTAGTTTGCCCAAAAATAGTTCAAGAGCATTATAAAAAAATAAAAATAAAAAAAACCAAACAAACCAAACCAAACAACAAACCAAAAAACAAGTATGAAGTCTATTATTTGCTTCAGCTAAGCTGCAGCAACCATGGCAACTCAGTTAGCACCTTTTTTCAAGACAATACCAAAATTTACTTTCTCTACTGCCTGACGCTTCTTTACCATTATTAAATATTTCCAAAACTGTTATCCTTTTTACTCCCAACTCTCACACCTAACTGGAATATTTCAACATCCCCTCTTCCCACACACAGATGTTAGAGGTAATTTTTTAGAACAGCCCTCACTACTGACCCATTTATTCCCACAGAGCATTGCTCAGCCACCTCTGCACTAACTCCAGGCATGGGTAAACAAGTTATTGCAAGGGAAGTTAAGGTGAAAAATTTTCCATCTACCAGCAACTCCATAGCAACTGCCTATGTGCCCTCTCTTACACTCAACCTCCTGGATTAATACAATTGCTCAATTCGGATAAATTCAGAGGTTCTCCCTTGGGAAGAGCTAGGATTTGGCAGACAACTATGCTTGCTCAGAGAGACAGAGATTTTTATAGCTTCTATATACAGGGATGAGGAAAAAACACCCCAAACACCTCCTTCATTCAATCCCCTCCTGTGGTTAATGCCCAGGGAAAGATCTAGTAAATGTTATTTTTGTGTCAAGCAAACAGGTGGTGATGAGCAAGTGCCTTGTGTCTAAGCAAAACAGTTTACCACAAGTTATAACCCTCAAAAGCAAGGTTTATTGAATTTCTCAGGGTGTGCAAAATAAGATAAAAACCAGAACTTAAGTCTATACTGTATAAATTATACCAGATATTTGGCAATGAACATATCCTCTGATAATGCAAAAATGTGACTGACAGTAACTTACACTGGTTCATGCCTGTGCTCACAGCCAGTTTCACCAGTCCAAATAGGTACCTGCTCAGTTGCTGTTGTTATAACACATACGCATAAAACAATTCAGAACAAAGGTGACTCAGAGTTAGCAGCACAAGCTACAGATGCCCTATTCAGGGCCCATGAATGGGAAATAATCTGGGATTCAGTCCACTCCAGTCACCACCTCTACAGGAAAGCCAAGTCCCATAAATGCTAGGTATATGCACGAGGATAGATACCTCTGGAGAAGGCACAGACCCCTTGCATTTTGGGGGTACATGGGATTTGCAGCACCTGGGAGTCACTTCACAGATTTCTGATGGCTCATTTTTATCCCTAGAGCAATTCCAATGAAGTATCATCCAAACTGTTGCACAGGAGGATATAGAATAGGGGCAGCGTGAATGCCAGCCCCTCTTTTTATTCTCAACTTTTGTCATATTATTAAAGAAAAGTGCTTTTTCTGTTCTGCAGTTTAACATGGGATTATTAAAAGCACAGCTTTTGGGAAGGAGCCATAGAGCAAGGACTTTGGAAAAAATTTAGGTTTATTGATAGAGATGGACAAAGTATAAATGAAAAAAAATGGAGATACAAGGTAAGAGCAGCTTATTCCATGATACAGATTTTGGAAACAAATTAAAGTGATACTGGGATCTTTCCTTAAGTAAATCACTACTGCATGACTGAATCATGTAGTTTAGTGTCTACATTTGGAATAAAAACTTTAAATAACTACTGGGTTTTCTCAGTAATATTTTGGCAATATATTTCATGAGCATTGAAAAAAATTATAATGCTTCCTTTTTGGAATTTTGCCGTACTTTCTCTATGTTTCTTTGTGTTACCCTAGCAACACAGAGCACAACATCATCACTCATCACACAGAGCACAGCAGTATGAAATACAGACTGAACCTGACTTCTCTCTATTTAAGTCAGTTCTCTATTAACTTAGGGTGATCAAATATGCCCAAAAGAAGTGAGGCACACAAATACAATTGAACTTTATTATTTTCAATCTTTTATTACCTGCCTTCATTTGTAAAAACATATTTAGAGCCAGAAAAGAGCTCTTCCACTAATGCGAAGTCAAATATTAATCTATGCAAGCTTTGAGGAAAGAATAATGGAAGGAAGATAATGTATTCCCTTGAACCAGCTCTCCCAGATGACACAGCATGAAGTAGCAACACAATTTAAAAGAAAAACAAGATATAAAAATCAAGTAAAATTCACAAAGTGTAGCACTCAGCAAAAATGTGCCCTTTTCTTTCAGGAAATGGACAAGATCTAAGACAATATTTTCCATATTTGCTGTAATTCCCACCTCCCATCCTTAGCTCCTGCAACATCCACAACTAAGGTAGTTCCTTAAAGATGCAACTATTCTGACTCAGGTCCTTTATGGCTTCAGATTTATTTCTATAACATTTGAAATGTCTACATTCAATTTGTTGCTATCAACAATACTGGATAAGTTTTAGCATTTTGAATTAGGTTGTTAGGGGAAAAAAAAATCTGTCCACCCCAATAGAAAACAGTGCTTTAAAGCTACTTAGAGCAGCCAAGTCAGAGGGTATTTTTAAACATTTGCTCAAAACATTAAGGTTTTCGGGCCAGGTTTTCTGGCCAAGTTTTTAATGCTGGAAAAATGAATGCCTCTTTACTGTAAAGTGAGAGAATGGGTAAAAGTCCAAATACTTGCTTTGCCAGAATGTTAGAAAGCCTGCGTGGGAGGCAAAAAAGAAAGGGTGAGGGGAGGAAAAAAGTTAAGCTAGTCTGACCGTATACTTCTGAAGTTAAAGAATTTACATCCGTTCTGAGCATCCCAACCTACTGAAACCAAATGTGCTATTAGTCACTTAGGAGTTTCTGTTGTAAAGTTAGAGGAGTCTGAGAATAAAAACTTGAACAAAATTAATGATATGGGAAAACAATCCTAGCCAGGGAACTACAGATGAGCTCACACCTCTCTTTCACCAGTACTCATGAAGTATGTAATTTGTATCACAAAACTGATGACTGAGGGAAAAAAAAAAGCTTAATACACCAATTAAGACATCACCAAAATACTCCAACAAGCTATTACAACTAAGTCTGGTGGTAGGGAGGGAGTGGAACAAAATGATTCGATTCTGCTCCAAGTGAGGCCATGGCAATATTCCCAACATCTCTAATGAGTGTATGAGTAAATGCTAAATGAGGAACCTTCCTTCTCATGAGAAAGAAGATACTATACGCACCAGCTCCTGGAAATTACAGTTAGCCATCTGCAGAATTTCACCAACCGTCTAGCCAGATGAAGCACTGGAGAAGCAGGCTCCTTAAAACACACATGGTGGTTGTAACCTATCCTTCCCAGAGGTCAATCAAACTTCAGAGCCAAGATAACATATAAGTAATCCTCGGGCTCTTGAAGAGGTTTTTCTACAAATTCTTCTTCCAACAGTCCTCGCAATTTCTACACAAAGGCCAGGCACTCCTTCTGGCCCAAGTAAGGCTAAAAAACCCTACACTCTCCTCTAGGAATCTACAGCTTCTGAAAACTAAGGGTGTCTCAAGACCCCTGTGAATGGCAATCACTATTGCATTTAATCATTGCAAAGATTATCAAACTAATGGTTAAACTGCAAAGTATGTCAATAGCACCAGTTTGCTACTAGTCTCAGCTTCCCAATGGACAGTATGCATGCTGCATTAGCGACTGCTAAATCCAGACCTGTTACCTTGGAATTGTTTATGAAAGCAGCCATTCTGGTCTCAAGTTTTTTGGCCCTGTTTGATTAAGAAATCCCAACAGCAACAGTGCAGTCACTATATTCATTGTTTTACAATTCAGTGAAAAACCAAGACTTTATCATCCCCCAATAAAGACTGATAATCTAGATAGGATGAAAAATTAAAAGGCAGTTCAATAAAACTAATCAGATGTTTCTCCTCTTGATTATACTTAATTCCACCTGAAACAAATTACAGCTGGGGAAGAAGCACACAGCAAGTCATCTCAGACGTCTCATCACCAACATGTACCTTGCAACAGTAAGACTCAGAATAATTTCCAAGGTCTCCCCTCCTTTTCAGCTCCAGGCTAACAGAGTTACAAGAAAAAATAACTCAGTGTGGTGCAGGAATATCCAGCAGCATCTCCAATGAGGAGAGGATACATAAGTCTCTGCCGATGGCTTAGGAATAGGTTGTCAAATGGCAACAAAAATCAGTGGTTCCTTGACAGGAAGATAACCACTATAAAGTACAGGAGAAAAGCATGGGATGAACATACCTTTGACCTACAGATAGCACACACGGATGATAAGTTTAAGCATTATCGTCAAGTTTCACTGCCAGATGGCGAACTGTTGACCACGTTATCCACACAACACCAAAAGCCTTTCGCAATATACTTTCACTTTCTTGCTGCGCAGTGCTAGACAGGTGGAAGTGGCCCTGAAAAAATAGCTGGAGTGCTCTTAATATATTATCCTCCCTACATTTCGGTGCAGATGCAATTACTGGCCCACTTAACCTGCTAGGGTATATATTTTTAAAATAAATTTAATAAAAGTCCCCATCTTAGATGTTGGGTATTTTAGCAAATGAAGGTACAAAGACATAAAACAGTCTCCATCATCAAGGAAATACATTTATGGCAGAGTAGTATAGTGTACAAGTTTTCTAAGATACTAAAAAAATAGCTTATACTGCAGTCTAAGTTAGGCAAGCCTCATCTTTACCAACATAGATCAGTACCATCAAAACCAGCTCATGATATAACCAATCAGCCATCTGTTTGACACTAATTTTTCAAAAGACAGTGATTCAAAACCACTCCAATAGTCATATATATTTATTTTTCAAAGAGAAAGAAGATAAATATGAAGTCTTCTGCCACTCTGCATTTAAAACTCTTTGCTTGGAAAACAGTGCATTGAATACGTGTAAAAATATGCACACCAAATTTTTTTTCAGGAAGGAAAGAATCTGTGGAAGCTTATTCTAGGCAAAGAAATCCAGAAATGTTGCATGAACTCTGGACAGAATGTCAAGTATGTAATTACTTGAAATATTATCGAAAGTAACACAGTTATTATTTAAGGCCCTGAAGGAAAAACCCTGACACAGGACAGGTACACAAGTGAATATTTGAACTTTTTTTGCATAATGAAATTACCAACAAAAATCATGCAATGCTTCAAAAAGGAAACAACCGGGAAAAGAATAATGAATTAAAAGCATAGAAGTAGTATTCTTTGCAAAAGAAAAAATTAACTGTTGTCAAATTCACTCTCAACTATTCTCATGTTAAGCAGTGGCATCGAAATTTTAGCACTGATGAATGCCGGTACCATAAAAATCAACAGACTGGATGTGAAGTAAACAAGCAGTTTAAAATACCTAAATGCACATTTAAATTAATGTCTGTGCTGATTTTCAATTTGTGAAATCTTGTATGTGCTCATTTTGAGTGTCATACCAATTCCCCTCAAAAATACATTCATTAGCATTCTCATGATTCAAAAGCAACTTAACAGAAATAAAAGCTGTTTTGAAATTCTACTTCTTTCACAAAGGCTTTTATTTTTGCTAATTTTGGCTTGCATAGAGGATCCTGTGTTTCACAAGTACAACAAAGCCTTGCCAAAGTGCTTTCACAAGTTGAAGACTGGCCAGGGAGCACCACCAGTGGTAAGAGAGCTTTAGTCAAACCAAAAAGCAATTCTCTACGAAAAGTTAAACATATAATTATCCAATGAACACAACAGCACAGTATTTACTCTCTTAAATAATTATTAATTTTATTGCAGGTACAAAGATTGGAATGGACTGCAACTCGTTTTATTTAATGAGACAACCTCTTTTTCTGCCCCCTCTCTTCTACAAGTCTTAAGTTGACCATCTATGCTCAGTTTGTCTTATACTCTTCTCTTTGTTCCTGTATCTTGCTGTGTTGACAATCACTTAAAGAGCCACATGGTTTCAAATTCTGGCTATAAATTAATGCCTGCTTTATCCTCCAGCACCAAGGGAGGTACAAGGTAATTCTTTCTAATAATTACCCGCTAATTATTTTTTTTTTTTTTGTATGTAAGGATCAGGGCATTACAGACTTTAATAAGCAAATGCATGGAAACCTGTACAACTACCTCTTGTAATACCATCAAAGACTAGCCTTTTATAAACGTCATCTGCCCCCTACTTCAAAGTGTGCACTCTTTGAAGCTGACCCTGTGTTGCTGTTTGTTTTGCAAGTTGCCTGGCAGAGACATCTGAGCAATAGAGAATGAAAACAGTGAAAAAGCATCTTTACCAGGTATCCCAAATTAACTGAAGAGGTATCAGAAGGCTATTCCAAACAACAGCAGCGGTGGCACACAGACCACCTACAATCAAGGAACTAGAAACTAAGAAGATTGTACCTCCTCTACATTGACAATAAAAGCAGATTCTAGAATTTTTTAATAGGTAAAACAAAAAGCTCAATACACTTGTTTTGAAACTGAAGGGAGTCTTCATAATTTAAAACTGCACTAACAAGAAAGTCACATTACCAAGAGCTGAAGTAACCTGAACTAATTAGCCGGAGTACTCTCTCGTGGGCAAAGGCAGGAAAAACCCCATAGTTTAGTAGTTTTCTTCCACCGTTTTCACTGCTTCTTGCTTTAGTTTTTTAAGGAGGACAGCCTCTCCTGTGACTGCAGATGCACAAATAATATGAATATGTTTCATTAAATGTTGCATGCCAAAACCTACATGCAATTAAGCCTGACCAAACAGTTTTTAGAAGCTTGAACATACTTGCTTTCCCCACAAAAATTCTGCTAACAAAAGCTCCTTCGGTACGTAATGTACATGTGCCTTCAGTACATGTCCATCAAAAGTATTCTTTTCCTGGGAGATAAAAGCAGGGTTCTCTCTCTCCCCTAACAGGATAAGACAGTAATAGGTTTTAAACTTAAATGACAGAAACCACACAAACACATTCCTGGGCAACAGGTGACAAAAAGAAATTTCCATTGTTCACTGCTTCCCCACCTCTCCTGAACCATAATTAAGACAGAATCATGGAGTCATTTAGGTGAGAAAAGACCTTTAAGATCACTGTATCCAACCATAAATCTAGCACTGCCAAGTCCACCACTAAACCATGTCCTTGACTGCCACATCTACAAGTCTTCTAAACATCTCCTAGGATGGGGACTCCACTACTTCTTTGGACAGCCTGTTCCAATGCTTCAAAACCTTTCACTGAAGAAATTTTTTCTAATATCCAACCTAAACCTCCCCAGGCACAGCTTGAGGCCACTTCTTCCTGGTTTGTCACTTTGGAGAAGAGACTGACCCCCACCTTGCTACAGCCTCCTTTCAGGCAGTTGTGGAGAGCAACTCGGTCCCTGCTGAGCCTCCTTTTCTCCAGGCTAAACCATGCCCGCTCCCTCAGCCACTCATCACACTTGTGCTCCAGGCACTTCATCAGCCTTGTTGCCCCTCTCTGGACACACTCCAGCACCTCGATGTCCTCCTTGCAGTGAGGGGCCCAAAACTGAACACAGAATCTGAAGAGTGGCCTCTCCAGTGCCGAGTGCCTGGGGACAATCCATCCCCTGGTCTTGCTGGCCGCACTATTGCTGATACAGGCCAGGATGTCATTGGCCTTCTTCGCCACCTGGGCACACTGCTGGCTCTTGTGCAGCCAACCATAGGCCAGCACCCCCAGCTCCTTTTCTTCTGGGCAACTTTCCAGCCACTTTTCCCCAAGCATTCCATGTTGCGATCCAAGTGCAGGACCTGACACTTCACCTTGTTGAACCTCATCCAACTGGCCCCAGCCCATCAATCCAGCCTGGCCAGATCCATCTGTAGAGCCTTCTTACCCTCCACAGATCAACATTCCTGCCCAGATTGGTGTCATCTGCAAACTGATGGAGGGTGCAACTTGTCTAGCTTCCTCCCTTCTCTGCCCTTTCACTTCAGTGCCCCACTGTCTAAATGCAATCCCTGAGAAAACCAAGAAGTACCACTCTTTCATTCCAGCTTTTCTCCTGACAAACGTCATGCTGTCCCATTAACAGAAGTTTAACAAGCAGCTTTGCCAGACATTTGACACACCATAAGCACAGACTACCTGCCTTAGTCCCCCTGTGCTGGCAGACTGGTGCACAGCTGAGAGCAGCTACTATACACCCATCACTCACATGCTGCTCAATCAAGCAAAGCTCAGGCACCCAGACTCATGATCTCTGGTGCCACCACTCCCTGGATTCAGAGATTTAAAATCTTATCCAATCACTAAAATAAAATACTGAACAAAAATAGAAGAAGTAATTTACAAATGCAGTCAACATCGCTTTATCATGATCGCCACACTAGACCGACTACATTACCTCAATAACTGGAGATTTCTGTATAGGTTATTTATCAAACTAGCTAGTTGAATATATTCAGAAATTATTCAAACAGTATTAGAGAAAACTGAAATTTAACTAAGGAATTTGTTTACAGTTGAAAGAGGAAAATGTTTCAGGAAAGACAAAATGTTGTTTATAAAAAGAAAAGTACCCTTTCGAAACAGATTCTTTTCCTCTTTAAGGAATGAAAATATCCCAATGAAATGGCAAATACTAGTAATTACCAGTACTAAGTGACTTTTGTATGATTTCTTAACAGCAGCCAACATTCAAAACCAGAGGCGAGCTCAGATTTCAAAGAATAAAATGTTCTGCACAGAGAGAGAGAGGGTTTTGCAGGACAAGCATAGCAGAGGAGTATCATTACCAATGCATCTTATTCTGTGCTTATTCAACCCGTGTGGGCGTGCCTTCTACATAACCATCTGATGTGTGATCTTACAGTTATATTTCCAATGCCAAAATCAGTAACAAAAGCCTCTTAAATTAACTGGTCTTTTTAGAGCAAAAGTAGGTTTTAAGTAACATTGCTGAATATAGTATATGCAAATACATGTACCAGGTTATTACAAGAGACTTTCAGCCATTCTTATTCATTATTCTTATGAAGCTTTTACTAAAATTTCAAATGGCTTAATGAAAAAACATCAAATGTTAAATTACTAATAATTCATGATAATATTTTTCCCTGTGATTTCACAACCTGGTTACATATAGACATAGTCAGATACTGCTCTAGATTAAGAGACCTACTGTGATTTTATTCATCTTTTCAGATAGCTCTGCATACGTGTTCCACACTTGCTAAAGCTTAACACTGGTAGATTGCTTGATTGATTTATCAAATTAACTTAAGTGCTTCCATACAATTTATGTCTGATTTTTTCTCCTTAGTTTTGCTTCTTGGAGAAGTTTATCATAGATCTACAAAGTTAAAAGCAGTTTTCACTGCATGTAACCTTTCCAAAACCACACATAGGAACATCCATATGGGGTCAAATCAAAAAACTCTCTCTATCCCAGTATCCCAGCCTTCCATGCAATCCCCAGTGGTTGCCTAAGGAAGAGTAAAAATAAAACAGGCAAGATGCTTCTCCTTCATGACTTTGCAAGCTAGATGTGGTTCCCCATTCTAAGTTACTCTTAAAAGATTTCCCTTCTTTAAACTTCTCCAGTACCGCTTCAATGCAAATAAACTTTCATCATCCACAGCATCTCTTGGCAAGGAAGCCTACTGCCTCTTCATTTGTTTAATCAATTATTCACATAACATGGGATGTAATGACTAGTTGAACTACTTGTCCACGACATCTGCTGGGGTTTTCTTGTTTATTTATTTGTTTTAAGCTTGCTACTTTATCCAGCTCTATCCTTCATCCATCATCTCTCTTTCAGGCTCAGGACTCTCAGCATGTTTAAATAAACATGCAGCAGCAGCTATTTCTACTTTTAGTCAGAGAAATGCCACGAGTATGAAGATATTCGAGTTCCATAGATCTGAATTTGGGACAGTGAAGTGAGAGAGTGAGAAAAGGAAAACTGATCAAAGTCCAAAGCTTCATACAGTATTACAACACCAGCAAACTCAAGATTAACCACTGCAGCACAGTGATATGGCATTGTTTTTCCTATTCCTAATACTTGTTTCCGGCTAGGTTTTTTTTTGGAGGGTGGGGTTTTGAGTTGTTTTGGGGTTCTTTTTATTTTTTTTTGAAGGGTTTTGGGCTTTTTGGTTGGTTGTGTTTTGTTTATTTGGGTTTTTGACTGGCACTGAACACTGAATAGTGTCAAACAAACTTTACAAACTCCTGATCTCATTATTTCAGGCCTGAGCAGCATGTTACTCCAGAACTCATAATTTTGTATATAAAATTGAAATTGTTTTGATTTTCCTGTTCTCACTTAAGTAATCCAAGTTTTCTTCTATTTTATACATAAAAAGAATACATTTTCAAAAAAAAAAATAACCTAAAATACTACTAAAAGCTGTTTACTACAGTAGCCAACACGGGTAAATTTGGACAGATTAGGATTAGTTTGTGGAATTGCATAGTAATTTCCTAGATCTGTCTTGAAAATACGTCATGTTTTCAAGTCAAACCATAAATATACTGTGCCTTCTGTTAGCTCAGGCATTTTTGGCTAGTGCTTTACCAAGTACATCCCTCATCCCAGAAAATTATCACAGTTGAGGGCATCTTACAAACATCAGGTCACAGAGTTAAAAAGAATACATTACTGCATCATAAATCTGACAAGGGTATTTCAGTGGTTATTCACAGGGAACAAGTGTCTGTCTGTAATTTAATAGCCTTTGCAAAAGCAGAAGTATTTTGAACTAAGACTCCCTTTCCCCGCCCCAGTTAAATATTTTATCATCTAACGCATTGCAATCTACGTCACTTGATGCATATCTGTACATACTGGGTTCAAAGGTGTGTACGTGTTTACATTTGCAGGACATTTTTTCTAGAAGGTAAAGGAAAGAGGAAATATCATCTGCATTAGTCAACCTTTTCATTCTAGTCCCAGCAATTGGCTGCAGCAGCTTTCAAAATTTTTCTTTCTGAGTCAGTTTCTGATACTGCGCTCCCTCCCCGAGCAGACAGAAACGCAAGGAGGAGACACATATGCCAGAGGGCAGGGCTGTTGGGAGGACTGGCTCTACAGGAACCTCATATGACATTCAACAAGGACAAAGAACCAAGTCCTGCTCCTGGGATGGACCTAATTCCTGCAGTTGCAGAGTGGGTCAGGGACACAGGTCCAGAGCTCCTGCTGGGCCAAACATCAGCCCGCAGCAAACTCTGGCAACACTGTCCAACAGCACCCAGGGCTGTATGAAATGGTGCGTGGCCGTACAAAATGGAGCGTGGCCAGAAGGCTGACAGATTTAATCACTCCCCCTTTCCTTTATCACTTATTACGCCACATCTCTAATGCTGCTGTCCCCAGTTTGGCGTCCTGTAGTACAGGAAAGACATTGATAAACTGGAGCAAGTTGAGTAGAGATCACCACAATGGTCAGAGCTGGAGATCCTGAGCTTGATCGTCCAGCTTGTTCAGTTTGGAAAACAGTTCTCCAGTTGGATTTTCTTTTGTTGTTGGTAGGTTTTTTCTTCCCCTTTTGTTTCTTAAAGACAACAGATCTCTATCATTTAAAAGAAACACGAAGAGATCGTGCCTTTTGTGTGGTTAAGCTTGGCTGGTATCTAGCACTCTTCCATCCCTCCGCCCCTTCTTATCACCTAACCATGTGGTGAGACATTATTTAATTTAACTGATTTCAGTGACAACACGAAAACAAGCCTGCAACCCTCTGGAAATGCACTTTATAAGAATATTTGAATTTGTTACTGCATTACCAATTGCATTCTGTAGTATTCATAGTAGAAAACCTGTTAATGCCACTTTTACTATAAGTGCTTCAATTAAGCAGTAATAATAATTAGAATTGAAACCTCTGAAAGCTCAGCAATAAAAATGGCCAAAAGTAGCGTTTTGTATGAAGTAAGATCGAGAAGTGTTAATACACTCTTCAGCTTTACTTTCCCTATTTACAGAGCATGGTTAACTGGCAAACTCCTGTATCCATGGAAAACTTCAAGAACTCAGCTTCCCCCACTATTTAAATATAGAAGTTCTTCCTGTTGAGCTGTCTGCAGAAAAACAAACTAATCTTCATCAATTTTGCAGTAAAATACAATTAAAAATAATAAAATAGTGAACTTGAATATGTGTTTCAGTTTAATTGATATTTACTAACACAACCTTATTCTTTTTATATGTCCTTCAACTTCCAACATCAGACACACGAACTTTTTTGTATGGAAGAAAAAAGAACCACCACCAAAAAACCCAGGTTTTTTCTCTTTACTTTCTTTCATAACTCACTGCTCCTCATCCAAAACCCTTCCTTCTCTCTTCTGGATTGTTTTACAAGCTGCATTTAATCCTGGGATGTTAGGGAATTAAAATGAATACAGATACCTAAGGTTTAGATGGATTCCCATGGGAATTCTAAAAGGTTAGAGAAATTTCTCTTAACACAAACAAACATTGGCAATGTATTGTAAAGGCTTTTAGTAATAATGGTTTTGTACTCCCAAAAATGTTACCCCAGAAATACTTTTAAAATGTAATAGGATCAAAAATAAGGACTTTGAACAAACCAACACCATTCAGCAGAAAGCTACTGTAATCTAATAACAGTATTTGAATTCCAATATAAGGCTATAGATCTATATCACTAGAGATACCTGAATTGCTTTCAATACAACTAACACACACTAAATGTATTTTTTCTCCAAATTTGTTCAGACTCTTCCTGTGTACTTCTAGATACAACTACAGAACTCCAGAGTTTTTCATTCTTACAGCAGAATTATCTTCACAAAATGGGTAAAGGTAAAATCACACACTGTCAAAAGTATAACCTTGTAAAGAAAGTATAAACTACTAACTGTTAAATCACTCAACAGCAAAAATGATCAATCTCAAACATTTTTCATAATGGTCAGAAAATTCACAGATAAAGGAGAAAGGTTAAATAGCACCACACCCAACACTTCATAGACTTTACACTGAAGAGTTGGAAGTAATTTCTAGCAGGTATAGTCCAAAGTCTGGAACATATTTTATTGCCTACAACAGTTTCACTGGAGTGATTTACATCTTATTCAGATTAGTAACATGAGCACAAATAGTTTACACTTAAGCACAACGGTTTTACTAGACTGATAAAATACATTCTTTTAATTTTCTTTATCTCTGCATGTTGTCCTAAGTATTAATAAAAATTAAATTTGTGAAATGAACGATTTGAAATTAGTTACATCACAAACAAAATAAATATAGCAATTTCAAGGTTTAGAATATGACTATGCCCAGGAAGCTAATATATTTCTATGACAATGCTGAGAGCCCAAAGAGAATTTATACACTTACAAAGTTGTAGGAACATTTCTAGAGTCATTTTGAAGTGAGAGTGCTGCACTTTTCCATTTCAAAGGAACTGTCACTAGGAAACTCAATCTCCACAAAAAAGGCCTATTACAACCACATGTGCAAAAAATGTTATTTCCCTGGATGTAAATGGGGGAAAAGTACCATTCATTGCTCTAATTAAGTTTTGGTTAAATGGTTTGCATTTCAGCTTTCAAGACCCACAAAAAGCTGTCTTTTACTCCTTTCATCTCAACTTGAATTCAAAGATAGTTTCTAAAATGCCCAAGCCTTTGGGGTGATTGACTCTTCAGTCACATAGGCATAAGCTGGAGAACTTATGTAGGTGCAAGTTTTGGGCTAACTATTACTGTCCTTTTTGCACTGAAGCCCTTGGCATTCATCCAGTTCACAACTTTCTATTCTACACAAAATAAAAAGGCAGGAAAGGGTGGTTCCATGTTGTGTGTTTGAATGTTTTCGTTGTTGGTTTTTTTTTTATTTTGAAGCCAAATTAGAAATAAGTTTTTCAACCCACTAAAATGCATGTTTCTTGGAAAAATCAGCACAGCAAATTTAGGTTCAAATCCATCATGCACTTTTATTATAAACATTAAAATCCTGAGGAAAAAAAAAATATTTCAAGATGATGTAGCAATTCTGCAAATATATTAGACAAGGAAGAAGACCTAACAAAGAATTCAGTATTATCAACAGCAAACACTAGTTCTGAGCTACCTGTCCACAAACTGACTTGCATTCTCTCTCTGCCTTCATTGTTGGGGTTTTTTGTGTTGTGGGTTTTTTTGTTATTGTTTCTGTTGTTGTTGGGGGTTTTTTTGTTTGTTTGCTTTTCAGTTCACATTTTCAGGGTGTTTGATGTTTTGAGCAACATATAGGAGGTCTTCCTGAAGGACAAACCAGGATACAAGTCCCAAAAGAGTGTGTCATCATCCCACCTCAAGCTTCCAGGTAGGTCACTTGCCAGACAGTTTAAAGAGATGAGTTATACTGGTATAGCGACCCTAAAAAATTCCTCTCCAAAACACAAATTTCTAAGGCTGCTGACAACAGTTCTCCACTCAAAAATACCATACTTCAGGGGCTTCTATCAAAAAAATTGCTTTCTTCAGTATCTACTGCCAGCACTAGCATTCACCCCATAGGACAGAAATTTCACTTTGCCTTTGTTGATGCTGCAAAAGAAAGCACCCTGAGCAGGAAACACAAGTGGAATCAGGAAACGCAGCATATTGCCCAGACCTAGACAGGAAGAACATTCAAGTCACAAGAAAAATCAACTTCTATTAAAAAAAATCTTTTCTAATTAAAACCTGATATCTACTATAGAGTGAAATAGTGTTTTTGTGCATTACCAAACACAAGATCAGGAACTTGGTAAGAGACTAAACTTAGCACTGGAAGGAGCTACACCTCCACTGAACTCCTCTCTGATACTGTTTCACTCTTACTTTTAAGAATCCTATTAGACCTGCACATTTAGAGGCTGCGCCCAAAAGGACAAGTGAGGCAATTTCAACACTGAAAGGAGGCACTGATGGTATTGTAATTTAAATTATGGGATAAAGAAGATGGGTACTAGAGGATGCTTTATGTTTAGCTTGAGTCCCTGCTAGAAGGCTTCCTTTCTGACAACTCCTTAAAAGAGAGAGTTGCTTAGTAAGGGACAGGAGCAGTGATATGCAAGGTAGTGATTCTGTACATATGCTTAAAATACTTAACATTGCTATAATAGTTAACTCATATATAATCAGAAGAACACCTGATGAAATGTATCCTGCTCTAAATGGAACAAGAGATGCAGAATATATGCTTAAAGCCACATCACACAGCAACAATTTCATTTTTTCAGGCTTTATTTTGAAAGCATCTATTCTCTGAGCAACCTCTTCAGCTGGTATTTTAAATTCAGAAAGTATTCTCTCTGAACTGAAATAGAGAGCCTGTCTCAAAAACTCAGCTGATGAACATGACATATAACAGTTGTTACTTCTCTTCAGTTGGCTTTAGAGCTTTATGCCACAGAAAGTACAGCATTCAAATTTTTCCAGGATTGCTTTTTGCTTTAGGAAATCAGGGGGGGAAAAGTGTGCTAAAGAAACATCAAATGGCTAAGTTAAAAACTACTCCAAATTTTGAACTACCAGGGCCCAAGTCAGAGCTCTGTTATTTGATCTCATGTATGCACTTAGTCCCACTTCAGCAATACTTCTCCAACAGGATTTTCTGTTTGCTTTATACGATTTACAAGACTGATAATGAATACATGAAAAAGTACGGAGCAGCAAAAACATGAAGGCCTTATCAAAATACCAAGTTCTGCAAGGTAATGAGATACTTCCAGCTATCTTTGGAATCACAGAATGGTTGTGTTGGAAGGAACCTTAAGGATCGTATACTTCCAACCCCTTTACCATGGGAAGGGACACTTTCCACCACACCAGGTTGCTCAAAGCCCCATCCAACCTGGTCTCAAACGCTTCCAGGGATGGGGCATCCACCGCTTCTCTGAGAAATCTGTTCCAGTATCTCACCACCCTCACAGGAAGAATTTCTTCCCAATATCTCAATCTAAATCTACCCTCTTTCAGTTCTTATCCTATCCTATGTGCCCTTGTAACAAACCTCTCTCCATCTTTCTTATAGGCCCCTTTTAGGTACTGGAAAGCTACTGTAAGGTCTCCCTGGAGCCTTCACTTCTCCAGGATGAACCACCCCATTCTCTCAGCCTTTCTTCACAGGAGAGGTGCTTCAGCCCTCTGATCATCTTCATGGCCTCCTCTGGACTCACTCCAACAAGTCTACATCCTTCCTATGCTAGGGGCCTCAGAGCTGGACACAGTGCTGTTGGGTGGGTGGGGGAGTCTCAGTTTTCAAGTTTAATTCAAGACATAATTTAAATATAACTTTGTAGTTATAGTATTAATAAAAGTCAAGTATTTTAGGTTTCCCTTGTATTGAAGAATGAAATTAGTGTGATAAAACTTCAGCATCATAACTCAGGGGCTGTACCTTTAAAAAAAAGTTTGCTATTTAGGATTTTGCACTGAATTGTTTCTTTGCGATGCAGTTTGTTTGTTTTGCTTAGTTTAATATTTTAATCTGTTAACCCACCATTGTTTGGATTTATTAATAGAATTTAATGAGATTCTTTAACCAGATACCTCATTTAACAGAATTATAATTTTTTTCAGATAGAAGAATTAATTTGTTTGAAAAAAATGACAAATTTGAGTTTACACTCAGTCTGATTGTTCAGGCTGCCTGCTTTAAAACTGATAATTGGAATAACAAACTCCGTCAGAACTGAAGTTTGATGTCTGTCTATGAGAACTCTCACTTTTAACTCCATGGTATGATTTTACTAAGAACCCTTCCACAGCTGGGAACAACTGGGTGTGTCACCCCTAAAGAGCTGGGTAAGGAAGTGCTTAACAGTTTTAAATAGTAACCATGCTGACAACTGAGAGTCACTAGGCTCATATTACATTCTTACTTTGACAGAACTAAAAAAGAATCAAATGAAGTATTAAGACAATTTTGCATTAGTGTAAATAAAAAATAAACTCACAAACTGGAGGAGATGCTATTTTACAGCCCAACAATTAGAAATAATAAAATCTTAGGCTAAAAAAAAAATCAAATATACTGAAAGAATTGAAAAGGGATACATATGCATTTACACAAATTAGCCACTGAACAAAATGATTTGCATATGACTTCTGGGCACGGTACGTGAGGAGTAAGTCCATCTGGATGATCTTTCATAAAACACATGACATATTGCTGTACTATACCATTGAACAATAACTTCTGCAGATTTACACAAAGACTGAACTATGAATCTCAGACATTAATCCCTGCTCCCATTTTCACTGGCAAAAAAGAAACCATCCATGCCAGTATACTTTTTCCACATCACCCAACTACTAATCTTGCTGATCTGGCAAAGCATGAAGTTTGCAAGGCTTGAACAGCAACCACTTATTTAAGTCAGCCCTCTTCATAGAAATTTCTAAACAATAAAATTTTGAGGAGCTTTTTCTTTGCAAAAAGGATAATCACATAATCACTTGGAACTGAAAGTCTGGGTATGTAAGAGGATTTTTGCTTCTCCTGTCCCAGATTACTTCTAGTAATTATAGAGAAGGGTTTTTCATCACGGCTGTGCATCATCTCAGTGGCAATAGAAAACAAAACGCAAGTGAAAGTTGTAGCCTCCTTAACAGATAGAAAGATTATTTTCTTAGAACAGATTGTGTTCATGAGGAACAGCAGGTCTTTACCTCAACTCAGATGTCACAAGAACACTGCATCACATACAAATAAAGAGTTTGGTATCTCTGAATGGCTTTGTGATGTTGTTGATTAGATGGAGTGCTATCAGCAAAGGTAAGAACACTCAGAAATAAAGTACAAGAAGAAAATAACTTTTCCTGTTGGGAAGGGAACATGCCCAGGTGGGACAGGATGGCAGTCCAAGATGCCAACTGCCTGAGGGCGAATGACCCCACAAGGCAAAAAGGAGGAGATACCACATTTAACTGCCAGGCAGCAGAGACAGGAGAAGCAGTCAGAACACCTCTTCACAGAGCTCATCCCTGCCAAAGGGCAGGAGTTGCTCCCGAGGACCTTCCCAGCACCAGAGGTGCCAGATAAACTAACAAAGTCTACAGAGCGTGAAGTGCAACAGGGACAGAGATGCAACCTCCCAGCCAGTGTGAGAGACTGGTTTTGTTCTGACATAAGATGACAACTCTTCATGTCCTCCTTAGAAACAGAAATGGACGCACCCTTTTAACAGCACCTTCCTCTTATCTATTTTCCACATCCAAGGTAAATCAGGCACCTTGTCATCCCTGACAGTACATACATGTATCCTACCAGTGCCCTCTTCTCTGCCATGCCAGCCTGTCAAGCTGACTTTTTATTTAATCTATTTTGGGTAGATAAAAAGCATGTGCTAATGGTGGTGTAACAGCAGAACACAGCAGTCCTGCTGCGGTGTCAAAATACACACTGCTTTAGGCACACATTAATGTTATCCCATACAACATATCGCAGCTGGTCTAAGATGTGGGCAATCAGCCTCAGGTAATGGCAGCAAACTGAATTTGCTTAGGAATGTCAGAAAGCCAAAAGTTAAATGCAATCTTTTATAAACTTAAAGAGTTTTCTTTGTTTGTGACAAGATATCATTTACCTCTAATTATGAACCTAGAGTTAACAGAGGATAACACATAAGCAAGACATGCAATAATACCCCTTTTCTGAGCCATGGAATCCTACAAATTTTGAAGACATTTGTAATTCAGATTGAATGTAAGAAATTACTTATTTCTATTAAATAATAAAGAGACACATCAGGTAAAATTCCTGATCAGAGAGCATTTCTCTCTTGAAACACATATAACTCTCTCTGAAAATCCTCCAAAGACTAGCTTGCCCTCTGGGTAACCAACTTATTTTTATAATTAACTTTTCACTGAACAGAGTTATCTCTGTGTAACTTATTTCCTTCATCTCTTGGAATAAAACTTCCCTCCCGTCCCTCTTCAACCTCCTAAAAATGTCAAGAAGTGCTAGTATAGTTAGCATACCATTTTACAGCATGCTTAGATACAGAAGTTTCAAATTACTCTGTAAGCATTTTATACACACTGTGGGACTGTCATATGATATATAGTGTGTGGAGAATCAAACATACTGAAACAAATTAAAAGAGCATGGCTATATGGCTGGCAGCTCTTTCGACTAACCCAGACCCCCCGCATTGCTGTCCATAAGAAGGACTCAATAGTTAAATCTGCTTTTTTGAAAAACACTGGTTAGACCATTGCTGAATAGATATGATGTAAAATCCCTGTTGCCGTGTGACAATTTCAAATTCCAGCCTTACTCTCTGCTCAGAGAGCTGGGAAGGGAACTGGCGGTGCTGAAAGGACCCAAAAAAGCCTCAGTTACAGATACACTGGATGAATTTCATGGTTGACCTCACTTGGGTGCCATGGTTTAATGTAGGGACGAGTTGGACAACATACCTTGCACAACAGTTTGCTAACTCGACCTCCCCGAGGTTTCAGTTTGTCGCCACTGACAGTGTTCGAAACTGACTCCCGACCACCTCCAACCATTCTCAGCTATACCCTCCAAGCAAACATCCACCAAAATAACTTTAACAAGGGCTTTGTGGATAATTTAAGCATGGCAGAGGTTACTAACCCTCTGGCTTTTGGCATGATGTAGGAACAAGCAGGGAGAATACCAGCCTCCTGGAAAGATGCCAAGTCCCTAAACACCAGATTAGTGAGAAATGACGTTTCGGGTATGAGTCAAAGATTGGAAAATACATTGCCATCTCAAGTATCAGACCTCAAGACAGTATGAATTTTCACTCTGAAACCAAGAAGAGAGCATGTCAACATGCTACAGCCTGATCCACCTACAAGAGATTTCTGTCTAATTAAAGCAGTTACACGTAATTTTACAGTATTTTTTTTCATTGTATTTACAAAAGGATTACTGACTGTTCCTCTTTAATAAAACTGGTAATTTAAGACAGAAATCAATACTTAACACTTAACCTGACAGGTTTCCAGCTCACTAAACCTTCCTTTTTTTTGCTTTGAGACAATAAATTCACCCTTTGTACCAATAAAAACAGTTCATGCTGTAACAAAACAAGATGCCCCAGAATGATTTTTGCCATGACACATTTGTCTTAAAACACCAGTCTATACAGAAAAGTTCTATCTTAATCTCTCAGAAACTGGTAATAAAATTCTTATTAGGAGACACAGCAGTCCTGAAGCATGAGAATTCATTAATTATGTTTCAGA
>JAWWEW010000169.1:7586347-7726059 GCA_035583185.1 Anabacerthia variegaticeps
TCAGAAACTGGTAATAAAATTCTTATTAGGAGACACAGCAGTCCTGAAGCATGAGAATTCATTAATTATGTTTCAGACTGCTACTTCAAAGGGAAACTGTTTTCTCCATAAGCACGACAGTTATCCTTTGTGCAATTCAGTACTTAGTTTCTACACACACACACACGCACATATATCCCCCTTGACACAGGACGTGGCATACAGTGACAAACATCCGACTAATCTTTGGAGTGGCAAGACCAGCGATCCTTTAGGAACACTGTACCTAAACCCCAAATCCATTCAGATAAGTACCAGAAGTACCACCTCAGTCTTTCAGATCTTACATCGTTAATCAGAAAGCATAGAGAGAAGTGATGCTTTCGATATAATTTAACAGTTCATTTTGCTCCATGTCTAAAATAACCTGAACAGTTTCCATCTCATAGTAAATGTTGTAAATATTCATTAGCAACTAGTTTGCTTGCAAGGTATTATAATACTACTTCATTTTTTAAATTACACTTCTGTAAATCTTATCTACTAGTCTTAACAATGCTTAAACCCTCACCACATTATTCAGAACTGTTCATACCAGATTAAAAGAAGAATTTTCCATAGGCAAACATTAAAAAAAAAACAAAAAAAAAAAAGACGACCGTGAAAAAGCTCAGAGGAAGAAGGGAAAGGAGAAAACAAAAAACAAAACTCACTTGACTGTAACTCGATTGGACAAATCCTGAAGATCTCCTGGGTGAAAAAGCTGAGCTTCTTTCAGTCCAATATTTTCGCACGCTTTCAGAAAAACATTTATATTATCCTGCAAAGAGAAGTAGAAAGCAGTTGCTTAGTTAAAAGCACTAAGCAGGTTTAGCAAGATGATTAGTGCGAGCCTTTAAATGTCAAAGTCCAGCTCATGGAAATAATACTGAGGGAGCAATCTTCTGGATCATAAACACTGGTCGTTTCCACATGCACACAGGCAGGCTGGGCTGCGATCTCGGGGACTGAGGGGTATGTTAAAGATTACCTGGCATAAGGCAGCGGTGAGCCAGTAGGCAGCAATCTCCACTTTGATGTCAGCTCTGCTCAGCAAACAAACGCCCTCTTCCTAGCTTTGCACGACAAGCCTCACCTCTTGCCTTTAAAAATAACTCCAGCTACTGACATTCACCACCCAGAAACTCTTGGCAGGGGAGGAAGAAGAGGAGGGACACGCCGTTTCTATGCTCACAGACCGATGAGGGAATACTGCACCTGGAGTCTGGGTTTGGTTGCTGAGCAAAGCTCCGGAGAGACAGAAAACCAAACTGTACTCAGGGCTGCTGCTGCCGTTTTGGGGGGGTTTCTCTCCTTACAGTTCCTCCTCTTCCTGCCCTTCCCCCCACCCCCGGCCCCAACCTCACACCAATCTATAATAAAATATAGGTGCAGCACCCACTCGCTGCACCTGCTGCAGGATCAACTGACTCGCAAAGAAAATGTTAGAGGGTAATTATTCCAACGATATAGAGAGAGATTACAGAACTTGTGATCCCTTTCCACTTCATAAACAATAGGCAATAAGAAAGAAATTCCTTCTTGTTAAGGCGGAATGCTATCAACAACAAAAGAATGTGCCCTCTTGCGCACTTGCTCCCTTCAGCTGGAAGCCAAAGGGAAAGGTACACACACAAAGTTACTTAATTCATAAGCTACGCATAGCCCTGTCATTAAGGGTTTGTAAGTCAGGGTAGTGGTATCAGGGTTTCACGGTATGGAAAAACTCCACTTTAACAATTTAACACACTTTAAACTTTTTTTTTTTCTTTTGGACACCGTCACTGGATGTAACAATTATTCCTTCATTAAAAATTTATTTTAAAAAATATCCACAAAGAAAACAACAGCTGCTTCTAATAAAGACCTTAGAAAGTAAAACAAACCCAAGAATCCCCACAACCTTCTGTTTTGAAGGTCCCTGGGATTCTAGTATTCCTTATCAGTCTGTAAACATGACTTCATTCGCAGAAAATATTTGAACAAGGTATTCCCCATGCAGGCTGCAGGCTCAGTGTTACCACATCTGAAAGATCCCAAGTATCTCACACCGTGAAGGTTATGCCCCAAAGCCTGATGCACATTGTGCCATTATGGGGGGTGCTCTGCTGCAGGGGGATGCAACACTACAACAATGATGGGGGACATGATGTGGTGGCAGATGAGAGGAGGGGGCTTGGAAGGATGGAGGACAGGCAACCTCACCTCTGCCTGTGTACTAGTCCCTGCAGTGCCCAAGATGCTGCCTGCACATGTGGCCAAGGGAGCACTTCATGCTGTGGGGTGCAGCCTCAGAAGGGACATTTTCTTTTCCTTTCCATGCAGTGCCCCTTTTTCCCTTTTCATGAAGCATGGGGAAAGCTGGCTAGATGTGTCAGCTTTATTCAATTAAAATTTGAATGTCATACTAGTACCAAAACCCCAAGGACTTAAAAAGGCATCATTTCATCTGCATGGCTACAGTCTCAGTGCAAGAAGAAGAACTACTTATTAAACGACAGCTATCGGGTCAGTGTTCTGGGGTCTAGGGAGTCCAAGAAATTGGCAGGTAAGGCACAAGAAAAAAGCAGCAGAGCAGAAGCAATGAATAGCTGCAAGGTAACCAACTGAACTGACACCAACACCAGTGAAGGCAACATGGTCTGATTGGTCTGACCTGTAGCCAAAACTCAGAGCAAACTCCCAGACTGATGGGTTATGTCAACTGAAGTTGAACATGAGCACATTGTGCAGGTAAACAAGGAAGAAGAGTCAGATTTAGAGAAATAGATGCTGACTACACCCTGACAGCAATGAAAACAAGGCAGAGGAATTGCTCATCAGTGGATGCTTGTTGGTGCATGAGAGAATTAATTTTGAAGGTGTTTCAGCAATTAAACCAATCATGCATCAACCTCCTGACAAATAACACAGCCCAAGAACATCATCACTGACAGTAGTCAAGACCTTCAGAAATGGGGTCAGAAGCAGGGGGACATAACACAGAAGGCAGAACACAGCTAGTCACGGCACTCACGTGCAGGATAAAACATGGTTCAAAATCTCCCTCCTCCAGCTCTCAAGCCAGAAGTTTGATCATGCCAGTCATCTCACAGGTTACTCCCCCAATCTCAGCTTTTCTCCAGTCAGGACCTGGAAATGACCCTCGGAGCACCGAGAGACGACACCCAATAGGTTGTTGCTCAGGTTTGGATATTGATGCAAAAAGGTATCATTTCAACATATTAGCACTTCTAAATACTGTCCTTGCCAAGTTATTTTTGGCCGTTCCTAATCATTGTAGTAAATCAGCAAAGCCACAGGTCTCAAAATAGCTAGCAGCCATTTTAAACTCTACCAGAATAATGAATGTGAAGATGAATCTTAAATAGCACCACAGAAATAAGTAGAAAAAAAATGACAAGTTACCAACCTTGCAATTAGATTTATCATTAGAAATGTGAACAGGAACATTTTTTGATTATTAATGCACTCAAATATAGAAGCCATTACACTATTCCTTTTACCAATGTAACTGTACTTTAATAAGATTAATGGTCACTACCACCGCAGCTTCAAAGGGTATACTGCAATCTGAATCTCATCACCCTTCACAAAAATGGTTCTTTTTTTAAACATTCAGAATCAAAAGCCTGGAGAAGCACAACACACCAGAGCTATCTCCAGGTGACAAAAGTCATTGAAGTGATGTGCTTGAGGAAAAAATCTTCCTACTTGTGTCTGACACTCTCCTCTGCCACAGACGTGTGCCCAATCTCTGTAAACAAGGGCAGGCCATTTTAAATTTAAGAAATATTCAAATTAGCAGAACTGCAGCAAAAAAAGGATTATGATGATGATGAATGACAAGGGACTTAATACAATGTAAACTGAAGAATTTGATTCTATTATACCAATAAAATGGAGCACAAGAGACAATACTGGTGCCACCTATCAGCATGGGAGAGCTGCCCAGTCCAAAAGGAAGGATTCATTGTCAAGCAGATCAAGCACATTTTTGCAGAAAGTATGAGGTTCTGACCATTAATAGAGAAAGCTCCTGAACTAAGAGGGATAAAAATCACCTAGTTTATTTTTGTTGGTGTTATTAACAGAGCTCAAGCAGTGCATTTCCCTGAGCATCTGAAGTTGGAATTAGCATCATAGAATTACAGGTTTTAAATCACAACAAAAAAAAAGCCTGAAGTCTAAACCACAAAATTCAAGTGTAATTCATTTCTGGTATGCTATTACTACGCCTAAGTGCTTTGGTGAGAGGGGGTGGGGAGCTTGGAATGAGACTGTGGGAAGGGCTGTTTTTTTCCCCAAACGGTGGGCATGATGAAACAACAGAGCATTTCAGATGTTCCCTAACACAGCTTGAGTTTCCCACATACTGTATAGATTCATAGTACATGCAAAATGTAGAATTCTGACTAGGAAGAGCTATTACCATTCAGTATCTCACTCTTGCCTCAAACTTCAAAGTGAACCACACCCAAAAGCTCTGCAAAGTCGTAATGCGGGAGAGACAGAGCTGCCAGTGGGAAGCAGGTCATCCCTGAGCAGGAATTTAAATACTGCTGTTTGGGGAAATGACAAACAATACCGCACACTTGCAGCTATGCGCTTGCCATTCTAGTCCTCACGGGGCATCACTAGGCACAAAACCTTGCCTTTGCCTCTTTCTAAAGCACCTCTAACCTATGCTGAGAAGGAGCCAAGATGTCATGTCAATACTGAAAATGGGACTGTGGTCCATACCCTCCCCTCCAGCACCCTTTCTCACTCCTGCAACCTCATGAACATGAAGAGAGGAAAGAGCTGAGTCTTTCCTGTCCTTCCTTGCTGGTACTTAGTGCTGCTTCTGCTCCTAGGCAAGGTGCTATGGGGCTGCACCAGAGCTCTGCACCTTCAGCAGGTGAATGGGATGGGAAGAGAAGGGCCACCACTGCAGGGCTCCTCATTTCTATCACTATCCTCCAGACAGCAAAGAAGAAAGAATCCAGTCATTGTATGGGAAAACACTACAATATGGACACTTTCCTTAAAAAATAACAATTTTTAAGGAGTAAAAATCAAGGCAGGGGGCAGTGGTTCTGTGTTGCACCTGTAATCAGCACCTAATGTATGTCACCACAGCAAGAACTTGAAAAGAAAGGTAAACAGAGCACTGGTGAGGTGCTGGTGGTGGAGAAGTACACAGGTTCCTCAACACCCAAGGAAAAAAACAAACAAAAAAACAGAGAAAAAGAACACTTTGAAAAGAGAAAAAAAAGAAATAGCATGAGCAACAAGAAAGTGAGAAAAAAGAAAAAAGTAAATATGCAAAACAGATGCAAAAAAAGTTGATCTTAAGTAAGAAAAAAAAATAAAACCAAAGCCACCAATCTGAGAAGGAACACATTGTTTGTTAAAAAAAAGAAAAAAAAAATTTAAAAAACTGTAACGTGAAAGAGCATGAAGTGAAAGGTAATTAAAAGAGGTCTCCACATAAATACCATTTTATTTTGACTATTTAAATGCAGCGCAACATCACAATAAATTCATCTTTTGTATTTGAGCTGCAATTTTATTAAGAATAAACCCCTTATTATCATGATTATCTGGGTGAGACAGGAATATTAATTTAAACAAGTGTGTAAATACATTTGCTTTCTTTAGGGTGCCGTCATGCTGTGTGGTAAGCCTGTGTTCTCCCCAGTTAACTGTCTCTCTGAAACCCTACATATGCACAAAATCACAGCGAGATCTGGTAGGCATACAAGTTATGGCACATCTTTCAAGTAACTTGGCAACTAAGAGAAAAACAATTTAATTAACATGATGTTTTTCTGTTCTTCCTAGCTGCATCGGCCAATAGATGAAGACAGTCCTCCAAGCTGTCTCCTGATGCAAATACCCACTGTTTCAGTCAAAGCCCTTATTTCTACTATACTGCTACTCAAGCTCTAGGTAGGGTGGTGTGTTGTTTTGGTTTGGTGTTTTTATTTTTTGTTTGATGTTTTGTTTTTTGTTTGTTTGTTTGGAGTTTTGTTTGGGTTTTTTTTTTTGAGGGGAGGGGTGTTGAGGTTTTTGCAGAGGGATTTTATGGTGGTGGGGGTTTTTTCATAGTATGAAGGGAATGCCAACCTATGCTTGCAGGACTATGAAGAAAATTTGCATGAAAGTATTACAGCATCACCCAGACCACGACTTGGTGCGAGAAGTTGGTTTCAATTTCCAGACTTCCAAAAAAGAAGAGGAGAAAAAAAAAAAAAGAAAAAGAAAAAAGACACCAAGTACCTATAGTGCCTAGCAACAAAAACTTTTGACATTTTAGAAACAGAGGCTGAAGCCTTTTTGGCTACAGAATTCTGAAAATTATCTGAATAGATCATATTTAACAGACATTTTTCTTAGTACTGCATTTATGAAGAGATTTGGAGTAATATTGAAAGCTTACACTGTCTCTCCTTCAGCTCTGCATTCATGACAAACCCTCTATTGGCACCCTCATTCCCTTAAGTAAGGGCTATTTTTATTTAAAATAAAAATTGGTATTTTTTCAAAGTAGATTATGTTTTTCACAGACACAGCATCATATTGACCACTCAAGTTAACTGAAATGAGCTTAATAGAGAATTTAGAGCTACATATTGCAGTAGCATCACTGCACAGCTACACATTGTTTATATTCAGAGGTGGGGTAAAAGGAAAGAAACCTACAGCAGCAGCTCGTTGAACAAGTTGGGTAACTAGCTCTTCCTTGGAGGTACGTTTCGGTTATTAGCTCTGGCTGCAGTTGCAGGTGGGGGCAGAAGGGGTGAGAGGAGAGGAGAGAATAGAACTGAACACTAACCATGTGGTGTGACCACATGCCTGGGAGCCAGGAACATCCCATTACCATCTTGGCCTTGCATGTCAAGATGCTTGGTGCCCATTACCCACTCATCCCATCTGTAGATTGTGATCCCAGCTCCTACAGCTCTCTAAAGGCTAGCAGGTTCAACCAACTGGAAGCAAAGGAGGAGTGGATAGAACACCTGAACTCCTTTTTTTCCTCCCTTTTTGGGCCCAAAACTAAAAATAGTAATTAAAACAATCATCCTGCAGACATAATTTGACTTTGAGTGACCTCAGGGCTTCTGTTCAGTAAATTATCCCACCTATAACAGAGTGCACAGAGCACTGTGTTGGCCAAAGATCAGAAACTGTGCTAATTGCTTTGCCACTCCCCTCTGCGTGCCCTTCACTGCTTTTCCACGCTGGGTAAAATAATAAATTACTGTGATCTTTGACACAGGGATTCCCTGCCCCAGCTCTATGCATGATTATAGATACTAAATCTTTAGTGATTCACTTGCAGCTTTCCTCTCAAAAAACAGGTGTTTCTGCTGCAAGAATGCAGGAATGAAACTTTCCCGTTGCCTTGGTGCTGTCGGTAACAAAAACTGTAGATCAGCCAGGAAGAGGAACATTCCCTTTCGCCATTGCAATTTGAGAACCTCAAGGTTCAATCATTATGGAAACCACATTTTGAAGCAGCCTTAGGTAAAGAATCATTCCGGTTTTGGACAAAAAGGTCCATCTGTCCCCCAAATCCCAATTCTATCTGCAGTGACTGCAGCTGCATGGAACTGTACAAGACAGAGGTATGTATTGAAGGATCTTCCCCAAAATTTATTCCTCAGCTCCTGGCACTGTCCACCATCATGTGTAAAGGCCAGCAGAAGACATCTCAGCCCAGCCAACGTCATTGCCTGCAGTCTCTTACAGCACTGAGCTCCACAGTTTCCTTGCAACAGGAGTAACTGGGTTAAGGAAAACACACAACAAAAATTAACATGGGTTGGTTTTGGTTGTTTTTTTTAAAAAAAAACAAGACTTCTGAATTGACAGCTTTTGAGGTGCTTGACACAAGAAAGGGCCAACTGTCCTCAATGACTCAAAATCCCTCCCAGGCTTATATCTCTAACCATGCTACAGCATAATTTTCACTATGACATTAAAGCCATATATAAAGGCAATAATGTGTACCAAATGAGCCCTTCATTGATAACGGAATGAATACCAGGTTGTAAACCACAGGTGTGTTTCATGGGATGTCACTACTACCAAATAAGGCCAGTTGCAATGGAAAAGGGCAAAAGTACAGAACACTGGCAGACATGTCTAGTTAACAGAACTTACCCACTCACAGGCATTCTTACTGTAAAGAAAGTATATGTTTGGAAAGCCAGTATGGAATAACCATCCCGAGCCACTTCTTTGTTTAGACAAGCCTTAACCTTCCCACCAGTTAGTTGCATTTCAGTCAAAGTCAAGGGGAAAAAAAAAAAATGAGGTGGGGGAAGAAAAACATAAAAAAAATGATGTGCCTTACACCCCAAACAGTTTATACAAAACAGACTTTGCAAGTGAAGTATGTTAAATACTCCAGTGCCCAGTCACCCCACTACACAGAACTGGAATGACAGTAATCCACTTAAAGATGAAACTCCCCTGAAGCCTAATGAGTAATAAAAGCAAAGACCTCTTGTTCTTGAAACAGAAAGTTTTGGCAGAGCTTGCTTTTTTCCTCCACCTCCTTTTTTTTTTTTCTATTTTTTTTTATTTGTATACATAAGTTTTTTTTGTTTTGCTCAGAATTTTAGATAGATCAAATTCAGCCCCTCTACACACAGGGCTTGAAACAGAGCCTCAGATTCTCAATTCACGTAGCCTCTGATTACTAGACTATCATTTAGTACTTCACTATTCCTAAGACAGAATTTGAAAGTTTTTTTCTAACTTTGCTTCCTTCAAGAGCCAGACATCTTTTGTTTCTCAAAGGGAGTAGCATCTTAGTACTGTATTTAATCCTTGCTGCCCAGCATGGGCTTATCCTATGGGGTGGAGAAGCTTTCCCAGCACCCCAGATCAATGAATGGGTTTGGAGATGACCTGCCTCGCAGCCCACCTGACCTCCCACATCAGTTCCAGGCTTCCTCATATCCCCCTCCTTCCTCATGCCCTGCAGAAGACAAGCTTGGTCACCCCAGCTGCAGCAGCACAGCAGACTGTATTTGGCAGCATTTGGTGTTGGCATCGTACTTAATAGTTCTTTTACATACATCACTGGAGGAGGGTGATTCAGCACAGGCACATGGGCGCGCGGAGGTGTTCAGACAGGCATTAAAAGATGTGGTATGAGGATTTTGTACCAAACAGAAGAGTAAATAGCATAGCTGTACAGCTCCACCACTGATACCACAGAAAAAGTTATCACCGCTGCAATTAACATCTACTGTCTTTGAAAACTGCCACGAATTTTAAGCACTGCATGTTGATAAATATCTGACAAGCCAGAGGGGGGGAAAAAGTACTGTAGTGTCCAACTTATGAAGACTTAACACAAATAAACACTGACTGCCGCAAGAAATCTCAAATCTTTGCACTTCCCGTGGCAAAGGCAGGAGAAATCAGATTATGAACATCACAAGTATGAGTTAAGGTGTGTACTTTTTCTACGTGGTTGACTTCTTTTTTCCAGTTCGGAAGGAATGTTTCTTTACAAACACAGAAACAGTCATCAGTTGCTTAAGAAAATAAAAATAGCATACAAATGACAGAGTATGCTACAGACTGATTGAGTTGATAAATGGAAATTATTTGCAGTTTATTTGGCAACCGTATTTATGTATTTTGGTAAGTGCTGGCAAGCTGAGTCAAAAAGAGTCATACTTTTTCAGAGCTTTGGTTTAGAGCAGGAGGAGGAATGAAAATTTTCCACATTAGAAAGCTCTTGGTGCCAATCATTACTTTACAGTTAGTTGACAAGATTTTTTTAAATTATTGATTAATTAGCATTTTGACATCTCAGTAACACACTGAAAGCAGCGGTCTGGAAGACTTGATCTCATTTAAAGCATCCCAAAATACTGCTTTTGGTTCATGGAGATCAACCAGCAGGCACAGCACCTACTCTTCCCTGACAAGAGGCTAGGGTGAGTAGCTGAACCACCATTTCTTGGTGTCTGCACTCATACAATTTCTCCCTACTCCTGCCTTTTAGATATATTTCACTTCATCATCACTCACCTAAAACCTGTCAAGTTCAACCCTGAGTCTGGGTTTCATTCTGCCTAATCAATATCTTGAGCAGCTTCTAAAAATGTCACAAAGAGTTTGCATCAACCTTCTCTTTCCCCACACCCTACATTTCAAAGTGTTTAGGCAGCAACAGAAAACAATTAAAGGAAATTCAGAGCTAAGGCTAAAACGTACCATATGTTTTCAAGCAGAAGGACAAAAAACATCAGTAAACCACTGCCGAGATTACATACTCCCACTATCAGGCATTGAAAGACTACAGAACAATGTCATCTCTAACTATTAATAAACATACTTCCTTTCTAGCACACAACTCTTTTTTCTTGATTGTCTAACAGAGGTATTTCTATAAAAGCCACATTCCTCTTTCCCAGGAGACAGCAGAAAGAGTACCAGAAGTGATTTACAGTTACACATACATTCCTTTAAGAGCTTACATTACTTCTGACATTTGCAATTTTTGTTTTGTTGTTTGGGGTTTTTTTGTTTTGTTTTTTGTTTACACTGTAAGTTTATGAGAGAACTGGACTGAGAGTCAAAATTTTACTCCTACCCTGCTCTGACTTGCTGATTAACCTCAGGAAAGTCACTAAAACTCCCACTAACCACGCTCAACTATCTTCAGGTATAAAATTGAAACAATGGTAAAGAGCTTTTTGTGAAGTACTTGAAGATCTGACACATTAAAAAGTTCTTATATAAGAAGCAAGACTTCTCTTAAATTCTTAAGCAAAACAATCAGGTTTCTAAAATGCTTCATACTACAGTTAGTGTGTCCACCATGTTCCAAAACTTGAAGAAACATCTGCTTAGAAGTTTGAAGTAATGTAATATTTACAAGTTTCAGTTGCTAATGGAAACACAGATACTAATTTCCAATTGAATTTTTTGTAGCACTGACAAAATCTTATTCAAATTCATTAAGTAAGAAATTTAATACTTTGACGGCTACATTTGAAATACCATGCTTTGTCATTACCAGGTGAAAAGATATTTTCTCATACTACTATAATAGGATCATAGAATGGTTTGGGTTGGAAAGGACCTTAAAGACAATTGAGTCTAATCTCCCTGCAGTGAACAGGGACATCTTCAACTAGATCAGGTTGCTCAGAGCCCCATTCAACCCGATCTTGAACGGGAAACCTTTCTCAACACCCTCACAGTAACCTAGAAGTCTTTCTTATACCTGGTCTAAATCTATACTCTTCTTGTTTGAAAACATTACCCCTTGTCCTATCACAACAGATCCTCCTAAGAAGTTTGTCTTTATGTTTCTTATCATCTCTCATTAAATATTGAAACCCAGAGCCTTGTCTTTCCAGGCTGTATAACCCCAGCTCTCTCAGCCCATCTTCACAGGAGAGGTGTTCCAACCTCTGATGATTTTTGTGACCCTTCTGTGGACCTGCTCCAACAAGTCAATGTTCTTACAGTGATGAGGACCTTAAAGCTGGATGCAGTACTCCAGGTGGGGTGTCACAAGAGCAGAAGAGCAGAATCACCTCCCTTAATCTGCCTGTCAGCCTTCCTCTTACACAGACCAGGATACAATTGGCTTTCTGGGCTGGAAGTGTACATTACTGACTCATGTCCAGCCTCTCACCCACTAGCATGTCCAAGTCTTTCCTGGCAGGGCTGTTCTCAATCCCTTCATTTCCTATCTTGTATTGATACTGCAATTGCCCTAACCTAGGTGCAACACCTTGCACTTGGTCTTATTAAAACTCCTGAGGTCCACTTCTCAAGCTTGTCCAGATCCTTCTGGATGACATCCTGTCTTTCAAGAGTGTCAACCACTCGTCTTGGTGTCATCTGCAAACTTGCTGAGGCTGTACTTGACCCCTTTGTCTAAGTTCTTGATGAGGACATTGAACAACACTGGTCCAAATGAGAACCTCTGAGGGACATTGCTTGCCGTCAGTCCCCATCCGGACATGAGCTATTGACCACTAACTTCTCTATGCAACTATCCAACCAATTCCTTATCCACCAAATAGTTCGCATGTGAACTGCGTCTTTCTCCAATTTAGAGAGAAGGATATTGTGGGGGACCATGTCAAAGATTTTAGAGAAGTCCAGGTAAGTGACATCTGTAGCCCTTCCCTTGTCCACTGATGTAGTAACTCCATCAAAGAAGCCCAATAGGTTGGTCAGGCAGGACTTGCCCTTGCTGAAGCTGTGTCAGCAGTCCCAAACCACCTTGCTGTCCTCCATGTGCCTTAGCAGAGCTTCTGTGAGGATCTGCTCCATGAGTTACCCAGGCAGAGAGGTGGCACTCACAGGTTGATAGTTCACAGGGTCCTTCTTTCTACTCTTTTCAAAAATGGGTACAATGTTTTCCTTTCACCACAAATCTCTCGCTTCCCAAAGAAAAATAACAGTTTTGGGAAGTTTTGTTACCTGTAGCATTATAAAAATATTAAACAAGAAGAACTACTACTATAAAGAGGAACTTGGCCTCATTTCTGCCATCCAAAGCACTCCTGAGCCTGCATTAAATGTATAGACTCTCTTATAAAGGAGAGTACGCTTGACGCAGGGCAGGAGTTTGGTCAGACCATACCCACTTTCACTTTCTCTGTTTTCCTCTTAGTTATAGGCATATTGAAGTTCAGTCATAAGAAACATCAAAAAAACAACAAATCCCCACACACACAGAGCACCAAAAAAGCCTCACCATCCTGTCAAGAAAATTTTCCCACAGAAAAGAAAATTTTGGCCAGCTCTCCCTGATGACAAGAGATAAGGAAGTACCAGGGTGGTTCCACGGTTTGCAAAGCGTTAGGCACAAAGGCACAGACTTTTTTTTATTTTTTATGTTCTCCACCCCTTTCTTTATCTCCAAGTTCATTTTAGTGTAGCTTTCTTTCATGTTTCTCTCTTCTTACCTTTATTATTCCTTACTTCCCTTGTCTAAAAGGTACATGCCACTGATCTAAGTAACATTGTTGGAGATTGTTGACTTGATGCAAGTGGTATTAATACCTTCTGACACATTAAATAAGTACATTATAGAATACAGAGGTGCTACATTACATTGCATTAAGGGGAAGCCATGATGTTTGAGTACCAGTTGTCAGAAAGATATGTTTCCTGTTGAACCAGGAAAATAAATGTTTGAAAAAATATGCATGGAAAATCATCAAGACGCTCTTCATCATAAAGGCACCCTAATTCCCCAAATCCCACTCCACAGCATGTCTGATAAACATATTGAAATCTGGGACTGCCTAAAGATGTGATGTTTTATTCTCTTGTGTGAGAGGGATAAAAAAAAAAAAACCAAAACCAAAAAAACCCTCTGCCAAAGCTGAAGAACTTTATGATGACATTCTGTGCTAATATTCACACAGCCCTCACACTGAGACAGTCTGACTTAGCAACATCTCGACTTGTTTGAAATCATGGACCAACTTGAAACAAAAGTGCTAATGACATTTCATTTACAATTCTGAAAACTCAACAGCTTTTTATTCTGCCTTGCCCTATGATCACAGCTCTCATATCTCTGATGTGAGGAAAGGCTTCCCAACCACAGTGTAAAGCATTGCACTTCCACCTTACTCACAGGAACTGCAAGCAAAGATAGATGGTCTTAGAAGAACAAACTGATATATTGCAAGGTAGCAAGATTTCCACTCACTACCCCTCTCCAAAAGACGTACTGACTTTTTCCTTCACCACCTGGTCTCAGTTGGAAACATACTTTAACTAAAACTTTGCCTTGCTGAAGAGCGAACACTTATTCTGCATGAACAATGAGCAATGTATTATTCTGACAGATATGTTGAGCTTGCATAAACTATACATAACTCATTCATCTTCTCACTGTCTCATGATGTCTTGTGACTTTCATTCTAGTTTATGATTCTCTGTGTTCAGGCAACTGAGTTAGAAACAGGAGGCTTCTGGGGAACAATGGTGCTGCAGCCAGAGTTCACCTCTGAAAATGCTCAGCAGAGCCTTATTGGATATGTTGACACACCACAGAGTCCTTCCCCTCATGTGATTGTATACATACAAACCATCTCACATGCTGGGATTCAAACTGAAAACTCTATTTTTTGAGAAAAGTTTTCCTTTGGGTTTGCTTTTATTAAGCATTCATCTTATTTTTATCACTTCTATTCCCTAAGAACTCTAAGCAAAAACTTTTTGAAGGATCTGAACATAGCACGAGCTGTCAATTTGAGTGGTTTTCTTTAAACATATCTGTTTCACTTATGTATGGATCAGAAAAAAACAGATTTTTAAGTGAGAAAGTGCAGACTGCATTTTCTCTACCGTTCATAATGAAATCTCAGCTTCCACAATCCTCTGACCTTTGTGTTACCCTTCCCATATCCCCTGGAAATGCCTGAGGGCTTGAGGAACTGCTACTCTGTACCAGTTTGCTTGTCTCTTTGCTGTACTGGGGAAAATATATGCTCCGCTCCTTACACAAATTGTGTATTTTACACAGTTTGAAACATAATCAGACACTAAATTTTCATTATCCAGCAACTATTGTAATGCAAAGGTTTTAAATGCCATTTTTAAAAAAAAAATGGTCAAAATTAAAGAAAACAAACCAATAGCAACCTCCCAATTCAATCCCTTCAGGACACCTATGGGGATATCACTGTCTCCAAAATCTGCTATGTGCTGTTAAAAATCAACATGCTGCAGGTGGCAACTTTCTACAGCTACTGCTGGAGTTAGTTCTTTGCACCCTGCAGTTGGCACACCTCACTGTCCAGGAAACCACCATAAGATTTGCATGGACCTTTCTTCACAGTCACCCACCTTTGACCACCACTTCCCTACAGCCACTCTGGGACGTGCCTCACCCCCAGCAGTTCCATTTTCCAACATGGAACGAAAATTAATAGGCAAACACAGCTAAGATGATGGCTAGATCTCACCCAAACCATGGCAGGTACATGCCTCAGAAGGGACTGGAGGAACAAGTTTCTAGATGCGTACCAAGTTATGGCCAGATTCAGCTCTCATTCCCAAACAGTTCTTACAAACCCTCCCAACACAAGCTACAGCCCAAATTTCCCATGCCATGCCAAACTGGGGAGAAATTTAATAATTTTTTTTTAAAACTTTTCTGGTACCAATTAAGCACTTTTTGCTAACTGAATGCCAAGTTTCATTTGACTATTTAATCATCAAAACATGTGTATTTATTTTTCCATTCCATAATGATTATATCTGAACCACTGCAATTCACACCTGAAAAATCATTAGGCAGCAGAATAATCAAACTAAAGATGAAAGCTAAGACCTACTTTCAGTTGTCTAAAATGTGTTTGGAATTGAGGCAATCCTGCTAATATAAAGCCCCTATAGGATTTTATTATACATAAAGTGTCATAAAAGTAAATATGATGTAACAAATCAATAATGCATTTACTTCATTAAAAGAAGCACCCTAACTCAATACAAAAAAATAAGCAACTTCACCCTAACTCAATGCAAAAAAAAAAAAATATGGCACACAATATTCCACAAAACCCAGAATGTTTCATTATTCCTATAGGCTTTCACTCACTATTTAACTCAAACAATTTGTTTTCAAAAAGACCCATGAAATCAAAGAAAAAATATAATTAAATCCTTCTGGAGATTCAACTAAAAACATGTATTCAAGCCTGCATTTCTGTGTTGCTGAAAAAAACCTGTCAAGTAGTTGTTGATGTGAACACAATGCCTAAATGACATACTTATATGGAAGTAAAATATATTAACTCCCTAGGGAACAAAACCAAAAATGAAGAAATTCCTGGAGGGAAAGAAAAACAACAGAGGGGGAAGGGGAAAGAGAAACAAGATGTCTTTCACAGCATTTGTTTCCTTCTGATAATCGGACTGCCACAAAACTGTCAAGTACATAGGGGGTTTATTTTCTTTTAATCAGAAAAGTCAGGAGAGAAATGGATGGTAACTACGCAGTGATGAATGCATAAAATATTTTGGAAATGGACTTCAGGACATGAGTCTAAAGGATCATGAAGAAGCTGAAGAAAGAACATGTTCAGAAGACATTCAAATTACAGTATCTGCAGGATCCAAATAAAAAGTTGCAGCATCCCTTTATACATTACCAAAAAAAATCCCTGCTGTCTCTTGATGTTAAAACTTCCATCTGGATTTAAAAAAAAAATAGAGAGAAAAAGAGAAAAATAAAGAAGTCCACCTTCCAACTGCAATTTTTAAGTCTGATTAAGGCTTGCTACAGAGCAATTAGCACAAAACAAAGACACTGAAAACAGAAGTGAGAGCCACAGAAGTATATATAATACATATGAAGCAACAGAAAACACTAGAAGTAAACTTGTGGGAGTAGGAACCTATAAGCACTGAAAATATTCCCAGAATATGGCAAGAAAGCCTACCAGCTAATTACCTAGCAAGCTGTTTCCATCTCGGAATCCTACAATTCATTAACAACAGTGTCCTGAGCCTGTCAGATATCAGTGTCTGCTTTTTTATAAATGCAAACCCCTATAATTTTTAGTTTGAGTTTTACACGCCAGGATGAAAGGTGGACTCTTCAAAGCTGGTTTAACTGAGTAGGTTCCTCAAGTCTGGGAAAACCAGACTCCCACTATTGTCACCATAAGCACCATCTTCAGAAACCACCCCAATAACCATCCTCATAATCACCACCTTCTGAAACTGAAATATTTATGTAAAACCTTTTTCACAGGTCAACACAAAACATCAGCTCTCTCAGTTACTAGCTCTAAGTCATACTTTAACAACAGTAACACTGAGTGATCTTGATTTACAAGAATCATTCACCTTTCCTCCCTTTTCCTTTATTTTTGAAGACTTGTAGTGAATTATTGTTTCTAATTGCTACAAGTAGGATATAAACTACACACCAAAGGAATACTCCATATTTTTGCATCTGAAACAAAAAATTGCACATACGAATGAGTTCCTACAGTTAGGATTCATAACAACACTCAAATCAGCACAAAAATGAAATCTAGCCTATGTTTTTGTGGTTTGAATCTAATGGCTATTTTAGAGGCTGTTTAGGCAATCAAACTGCTGATCAAATAACTGTACTGTCCTCCCAAGAATTATTTTGGTTTCATTTGAATTCTTCTCTGTATGCCTCACAAGAAAAGAATGTGCAGCTATCTTATTTGCAAGCCTAATACCTGAGTTTTTTCTGGGACAAAGGCAACTAATACTTTCTATATTCATTTGATGTGGAAATGCGCGTTCTCAGCTTGTGCAATAACATATGGCAATTTAACCCAATCTTATGGCCTCCAGCCAAGTTAACTACACATTCTCCAATGAGCTACATGGTTGACCAGCAAAAAGCCAACGTTTTGTTGGCTCATCCCATTAAAACATATAAATAAAAGCAGCTAGAGAAGTTTTCCATTCTACTTCTACTAAGAAATCAGGTAACATTGAGATTGCATGTTTATCATAAGGTAGGATCATCCATTTTTTTCTGGAATCATGCATATATCCCTGTTCACATCAGATCTTCTAAAATGAGACCAGTAGTTCCATTAACAGGAGTGAATAGCCTAAACACCCTAGTGACATGAATAGCCAATAAGGTTTTTGTAGTGAAAAGAATGACAAAGAAAGAATTTGTCTACCCAGAAAAGGGTTTCTGATGTTAAATGGCTACAAAACTTATCCTACAGTCTCTGGGCAGCAAATTTTCAAAACAGCATACAGAAAATCTTTTAAATTTCCTGTGAAAATGACTACATACATCTCCCCCCTCCCTCCCCAAAAAAATGTGATTTCCAGCCAAAACATTGGCAAATACCTCAACTGAACCCTGAAGAGATCTTTGCATCAGAGTTATTTTAATGCAACTGAAGCTTTACTGTGGGTGGAGTGAAACAGGTTCTAAAAATATTTTAACTACACATAACATTTCCTACTTTGCCCATTCCCTAAGAAGGTAACATCTGAAGTGGCTTGTGAATATAAGATAGGATGGTGGCCTTTAAATAAAGACAAGTAATGCTACAGAGGTTTGTGCACAAGCCCAGTGCTTGATACATCTGGGGATGATGAAGCTTCACACAGTGACAGGATGACTGGAGTTACACATCTGAATCACAGATTAGGTAACCTTTGTGGTCTAAGACAATGTATAAATGGCACAATTTTAAACCAAAAAATTAATATGGAACTAAAAGTTTTAGAACTTCATAGGTTTTTGTCTGAAGACCATGTAAGAACAGTAGGCAATTGAATGCTCCTTAAAAACAAAGAGCACTTGGTGTCATACCCCAAATATTGGATTTGATGTCATTACTTACCAAGCCAGCAATTGGAGTTGACAGACGATTTATCTTCTTAATGATGCCAGGTTTGATCTTGTTAATCAAACTAAAAAAAAAAAAAAAAAAAAAGAGTCATATGATTTTCTGTTACATAATCAGCTGTACTTGATGATGCATGAGCATCGACGCTTACTAAGAAATACTTTGCATATGGTCCTAACATAACATGATTTGAATGAATTAGATCTGAACCTATTACCACACTCCCAAGAAATGACAACCAACAGCAGACTGCAGAAGCAAAAATGAGACAAGTCATGCACACACACGGAGTGATTTCTGAGAATGGCAAATGGAGAAAGAAGAAGGTGCCTGGGCAGGCGTGGGCAGAAATGGATCTATGTTTCTGCTACATGGGTGGTGATGATAATCAGACTCAAATTTCCTATTTAAAGATTTTCTTCACATAAAAGTTCTGACGCAGATGTCAAAAATGTATCAGAACACTGATTTTCAGAGTTTGGTGTGAAAGCACTAATAATCCTGTGACGGTGAGAAATAAACTCAGTTTTCATAATGCTACCAAGTTCAATACGCTGTGTGCAACAATCATTTTTTGCACATATATTTTATATGCACAAGTCATTTCAGTCTCAGTCAGAAATCAGCTGATATCACTCTTTATATAAAATTCATAATTAAACTGAGAAGATAGGACAGATTAACACATCACTGTTGGATACACAAGTCAAATGCATACCTTGTCCTGCAGTGAGGATGAAGCACAAGATTCCTTGCACCTTTTTACTCAGGTTTTCAGTCACAGAGATAGGGAAGTATTATGGCTCACCAAATTAGAGATCAACAGAGAATGGGAACCTCAGGACACCTTGCAGACTTCATTTGCCTATGTATCTTTGAGGATTTTTGACTTTCTCCCTCGTGTCACTGCTTGTCTGGCCAGACCCTTTACCCCACACAAAGCATCAGCAAGGTCTGGTGATCTACCCACACCAATGCAGAGACAAGACCTGGAGTTTAAAACTCTGTGTGTGGAAAAAGTATTTTTTTATCTCAAGCAGTAAATATAATTGGAAAATAAACACAAAGAACAATTTACCCCTACACATTGGAATGGAGGATACATTTCTATGTGCCTGCAGAAATAAAAATAAGGGCTGCGGGTCCTGAGACTTTTCAGTTGAACTAAGTTATTTAGTAAACAAAACACATTGGATGACTTCCACAAAAAAAAAAAAAAAAAGGAAAGAAAAAAAGAGATCTTTTGGGGCAGAACTGAAAATAAAAAAAATGAGTCCCTCCCCTTTTTTATTTTTAATCTACCAAATGCATAACTGTTATTTGCTTTATTTTACTCAAGAACAAGAAGTAGCATGTGATCAGAAAAACTTCAGTGAATTTCTTCTTCTAACGTATGCACATGAGATTTGGCAAAACGTAAAAGGCTTTATTTTGTCAATTACTGATCAGTCAGTCAACATGCACATTTGGTCATTGAGTAGGACAACCAAACCAGCTGGACTGCTACAGGAGTATGTCGTGCAAGTATGGGTCTTACCTGCTATGGTTTAAGTCAAATATACAATCTCCAGAGATAATATATCCCTGCACGCTAAATTAGCCATGCCACAGGTGAACCAAGGAAAAGGGCAATGTAATTCCTAGTTTGTCTCAGTTATTTAAGATCTTGCACTACATTGTCTTGGGAGAAAATTGGACACGTGAAAGCTTTTGTCATCTGCTATTTTCTGTTTCCACAGAATTTCTGTGAAAATCACTCCTTTTTGTACTTCACGTATGTCACATTTAAAATTATGAGGAGACTTTAACAGAACAGCTATATGATTTAGTACAACATAATGAGGCATCTTTTGCTTTAGACAAAAGTAGCATGCCTCCTAAGGCAAGCTGCTCAGCTGAAGAAATTACAGGACTTTTTTTTGCATTACTATTAATTACAGATAAATTTAACTGATTTGCATTTAGCAGATGGAGGCTCATATTCTTTTGCCAAATAAGCGTCAACATTAAGATATCAGAGGATTAGAATGTATCAGTTAACTGCCAATTCTTAAATACACTATTTAAAAGTTACATCTGAATATAACATACAAATCCCACTAAACACATACCTGATGAAATAACTTATTAAAAGTATAAGCTATTTTTATTACCACATTCACACAAAATAACATTTAATCACATAAGTAGTGAAGATACAGCATCCACCTCTACAAGATTATTGATAATTAATTAATTCCTTATATCACAAAGTTAACTTCAGAAGTAACTAGCAAGATAAGACTGGATGGGTAAAGGGCCCAAAGAAAAATAAAAGCAAGGACAGAAAACACAGAAGGAAATATTCACAGAAGGAAAAAATGATATATAGGAAAAAAAGTTCAGAGAACTGTAAGTAATTTCTGAAAGTTAGCTTGGCTGAACTGATTTTAAAGTGGCTCCAAGATTTGTGGTATTTTTTTTCTAGCATCCCAGGTAGTTCTCTAATGAGATTTCTCTTTCACTGGTGTTCTAATGACATTTACACCTGCTGTTTCTTAAAATACTAAGGGATTAGCACCACTTCCAGTCCTGGAAACCTATTCCAGTAAGTACAAAAGCAATTACAGATATGTGGATGAGACCTGTCAAGTGGACATTTTACACTTCTGACTCAGTCTAACAACGAAACCAGACAAGTCCCATTATTGCAAAGCTTACAATATATAAGCACAAGGACGCTTCTTGCAGAAAGTGCTTCAAAACAAGCCAAGGTCAGATATTGCTGTTGAAAATAGTAAGAAGGCCAGTCCAGAAAGTACTGAGATCTGGACTGCATGTGCACATATATGACAAAGCATTTCTGCATTATGCTGAGACCCAGTCTGTTTATTTTTATAACTTTATAGACTTGCTGGGTTTTTTTTAAAGTATGTTTTTATAAAGGAGGCCAAATGACATTCAACAGAGTCAATATTATTGAGATAGTTGGATGCAACATGAAAGCAATAAGTAATAGACATACAAAAATTAAATGCCTGTTATCTTTAATTTACAATTTTGCAAAGTTCATTTATGAAATGTAGTACATTTAAACAGAAAAATTCTGAGTGTAAAGTTCGCTGGTAGGCACAGAGAGCTTTCAGGATTTACAGTACCAAAACTTGGGAGCTGAGGAAGGAGGACAAAAAACAAACCTAAAAACCAGTGGGTACACAGGTAACCAAGTGCTTTGATCCCAGCTGTGGCCACACCACCTTGCACAAGCCAAAGAGAAGGCACAGTGGTATCATGGACATTATACCAAATAAAATCAATCAACTGTCCAGAGGATCAGCATGATCCTCTTGGTATCACACAAAGAAGCGTGTGGGACAACACATGTAGATCTAGAAAGGGAACTTCCAAAAGCTGTTTTTACTTCCCATGACAAACAACAGACAAAACAAACAAAAACCAGAAATTCCTACAAAAAAATTTTGGTACTTCAAAAAAAAATTTCAGAAGCCAGGAAGGAAAGTGGTCAGCTGATGTTAACCTGTAGGATTTTTATATAGGTTAGTCCATACTCACTCGCACAACAGGACTCCATTTTCTAGAGCTGCTCGAAAGTCCTTGGTTCCAAAGCTTTTCCCAGTAACTGCCTATAAGAGTAAGAATTGAGAGTTAATTGGACATGTACACAAAATCAGGACTAGCAAGACTACTATCTATCTAAATAGTACTAAAAAAAAAAAACCCAAACAAAAAAAACCTAAACAAAACAATAAACCAACAAACACTGATTCAACACCTAGTTCATACTATTATTTTCTTATATTAATTTCAAAAGAAATAAGTATTTAAAAGCCAGTTCTTTATGCCTCAAAAGAAGTCAGATCCAACATCTTAGTTTCCTCTAGTGTAGGTCAATCTTCAGCTGTATTCTGTGGGAACATTTACTATTTTCTAAAGCAATACAAGTTACACTGAAAAGCATAAAATAAATTTCAAACAGAAGTGCAAAAGAGAGAGAAGGTCTTTTATCTTCTACTTCATGTTACAGTGTGTATACTCATGATATCTGGCACAAAGTATTTTAATAGTTTTTTTTCATGCCACTTGCACCTAAGGCGGTGTGACTAAAGAACCACTCCGTCAAGTCTGCACTACCATGTGCACATCAATTCCCATTACTTGGCAAGTGGCAGGCATATCCTAATGGGACCACTTTTTATATTGGAGTGAAAAAGTGGGGAGCAAGAACAGTATCTTATAAAAGACTTGAGATACCCAATTCTAAAAACATTGCCTACATGTTTGCAGCAAAGTAATTTTGTTTCTTTTTTTTAAGTAAAATTATCCTGATATTAACATTCTCTCTTCTCAAAGATCATCAACATAGCACTTGCTCAAGTCTATATTCACTTGAAGTCACTGCTAGATCCTCCCTCTGCCCATTGCCCATATTCCTTGAAGAGACCAATTTTGCAGATTTTTTCTAAACACTTAGATTAATAACCCACATGCAAGTCAGAAAAAGAGACAATATTCTGCAAACACACCAAAAGAGAGGTTTTAACCCAGTTGAGTAAAGAAATCAAACACTAGGAAGTGTATTTATTTGAGCTTAGAGGTCACCAGGTTCAGTCACCAGCTGATTATGAGCCTCCCCTTGGGGATCCTGACTGCCCTCAATACTGTGCAGGACTTCAGGCACACAATTAAACCTGCTGTGGAATCTGTGTGCATCCAGAGCAAAGCTACTGGTTACCACAGTAATTAAGGAAATTAGTAGTGAAACAAATGAGCAGTGCTTGGTAAAAAGAGCAAAGGAGATGTAGCTCTTTTTTGATCTGTTACATTGTCACTCTATTATTCTTTTCTAAATTGCAAAAGGAATGTTTATTAACACCAGAAGTCCTACAGTTCAAATAATTAGTTGTAACACAGGAGTTTTTTTCATTCAAATGCTGCAAGTTTAATCTCCCCACTGAGGACAAAATTAGAAGTTAAAAACTCCTTAACTCCAAAAGATCTTTGTTTTAAGATTTAACAAATAATGGCAGAGGATGAATGATAGCACACCAACTCAAGATAAGAAAAAACTGAAAATTAAGGGAAAGAAAAAAACCACACACACCAGCTTTCAACAACAAAGGATGACAGTGATTCCCCTGAGAGAACTACATTTTATACAATATTCCTGTAACACCAGTCTATTCTTACAGAAAAGTAGAGGTTGTATCTTAGCAATGTAATTTTCAATAATTACTTCAAAACACAGAATATGAAAATTACCCTTATCTCAAATATAATATGGTACTTTGCTTCCAAATATTTTTAAGGAAACTAGCCAACGTAACATAACAGCACCAAAAGTTTAAATATAAATATTTATGTTTCCTAGGTAATAGAGAATACAGGTTATAAATTACACACTTCATTCTGCAAGTTACAAATTTTACATTTGCATGTCAAATATAAGTACTGTATAGAAGGGCTGTAGGAGTGGAGTCTAGCTTTATGGTTATGTTTCAAACTCCAATCAATTCTTAGAGTCCAAAAGTTACTCTCCTTTTGGAGTTGTCGCTGACATCTACAGGACTACACAGTCCAGATGTTTCAGTTTATAGGGAGTTTACTGGTAAGTCATTCATGCAACAGATGACAAGGTGTTTCCTTCAACTACAGTTCGGCTCATCCCACACCAGCAATGTCTTCTACATCCACAAACAACCTTCAAGCTGAAATTCCTTTCTTTTTAAAAAAACTTAAAAAAAAAAAAAAAAAAAAAAGTCCTGGAACAGCAGCCTGGCCTACACTCCTCAAAAATTATCCCTGAGAAATCAAGGAACATGTGCCACTGAAGACAAGTTAAACTTCAGCATAGGCCCCTCAGAAGAACAAAAAAGTGCTATGCTGTAGTACATAATCATGTTTTCATGGAGCATCTTGTGGCCTTTTCCGCAGGAAAAACCCAATACCTCAGTCTCCAAAGCGGTGCATGGAACATTTTTGACTACTGCAAAGTCTTCAGGCACATGACCTCAGGTAACTAGAAGTCATCTTTTAACAACAAGGGAGTCCAAGTTGAGTAAAAGGTTATAAATGCCTCTATTAGACTTGCAGACCTCTTAAAACTACATTAGAAGATGTTACACTGGAAGCATTTTGACTAAGCTATTTGTGCAGCCACTGCAGCAATCAACACTAATTTGATATACAGGATGGAGCTGTCAGACCAATCCTGTGACCCACAGATTTTGACAACTACGTGCTTTGTTGATATTAAAATAAAAGCGTCAGTACTACCAGGTTAGGTTTCATTAATATTGACTTTCAAAGGATAACTAATAATTAAGTAATTAAAAGATATTCTCAAAGACCAATTTAACACTGGTGCTTGAAACCGAAACATTTTCCAAGTTGCACAACATGTTAAATTTGTTGATGTCACCAAAATAAGTACTCCATTTTAAAACCTGCTTTTGTACAGAGGCTGAGAACTTTTCTCAGCTTGGACTTTCACCTGGCTCATACTCAGGGCAGGGCATCAAGCTCAGCTGTAACCATTATAGCAACCTACAGGGGAAATAAGAAAATTGGAAATACAGGGAGTAGCTCAAGAGTTTCCTGACTTTTAAGGACCTGAGTAAGACCAAGTCAATTCCACCCTAAGACATTACATCTTCAAACTATGTCTACGATTTCTGAGTCAGTGTTTATTCATTAAAACTGGTTATACTGGGTGTGGTACTCTTATGTAACAGGCATAATTGATTTTGGACAATTTTTCAACTACTTAGGCCATATGAGCCACCAAATAATAGAGAAAATACCTTGCAAAAGTGATTTTTATTCATATTTGAACAACATCTCTTTCCAAATTATGCCTCTTCTCTCCTTCATTTGGCTGAATGTATTATTCTTCTTTCACTGGTTTTTTTTTTATATAACGAGAGCAATGACATAATTAAAGGCTGCATCATAAAATCACATTTAATTGCTGCTAAAAAACAGTTTGATTTTGTTTTTGAAGGACAGCGTCCCCTAATACTTTTGTAACTCGCAATTGCCAGGTCCAACCAATTTACTTCAAACAGTATGCAAACCACGTCTTAAATTTAGACATTTAAAAAATGCTTACATATACAGAGGGCTAGTTTATTTTCATGTTTGCTGTGATTCCTGTAGGAGGAGACAATTCAAGAAGAAATAATCAAGGATCAACCATTTTGAGGATGGCATGATATCAAAATCATCATGGACTGAACAAAAAGCACATAGCACAGAAGAATATATATGATTATATTGCTCAAAATTAACATTAGATACATTTCTTTGTCATACTAGAGGCCAAATATAGGTGATCATAAAACAGACCTTATTTGCCTTAAAAACTATCCAAAGTTGAAAGAACTTTCAGTCTTAATAAAAAATTACTAAGGGAGTTCATGTCAAATTGCTTCCACGGTTTACACTGCTTTAAATGGCTTTAGCAAAAAGGCAGTCCTACCACAGGCCAGTAGATGTTTACCATCATATGAAACTCACAGTGCAAGTGACTGGCAGGTTTCTCAATTTAACACTGCAGTGATGGAAACACCAAAACTAGTCTAAGGTAGACTCTCCCCATCCAATGCAAGAATCATGCCAGATACACAGAGACGCTGGCTGACCAGTTGCCCATCACAAAAGTGTTAGCTGCTAAGAAACAAGGAGGCAGCACTGTATCATGCTCAGTCTGTAATCTGATCGATGCCTCCACATAGCTACTCACCCTCCAGCCTGCTCTCTCAACCTCACTCAGAGGGCTCCTCCCCTGGCTCCATGTAGACTACACCATCTCAAACCACGCAAGGGCCTTGCACATCAGTTTGGGAGAAATGCTACCTGCATCAGCATGAAGCACACCACTCCCTGATACAGGGGCATAGGTTAGGGATGCAAGATCCAAGATACTGAGCCACACATGGTAGTGATTGCCTGAAGACAGGCTTATGCCAGGATCTCACAGGGCAAGCAATTAATCTGATAGTAACCTCAAGGATAGAACACCGATTTATCAACTTCAGGTCCCCAGCACAGCTTGCAGCAAGAAAAGCCAAGTTTATCATGCTGCAGCAAGGACTGCCTGTGTTCTCTAGGGAACTGGGACAATGATACAAATGTGATGTAATGGTGCCATCCCCCAGTACAGAATTTTGTCTATGCTTGCCAGTTTCTGTCACAGTGCCTGCCTTAGCTGATCACCTCACACACACATTCCTGTCCAAGTTACTACCTTTCCAATGGCCTTTCCTCCCCATACCCAATACCACAAATCTGGATCAGACTACATGGCAAATGGCTCCATCCTTGCATAATCCCAGCATTATGTATGTCCATTTACAGTACTGGTTTGGTTCTAACCACCCTCATTCAATGTATCACTCCAGAATAGCACAGCTACCGTAAGATGCACAAGGAGATATATAGGCTACACCCCAGCAAACAAGCAAGCATGCAGGCAACTCCCAACCTGCTGGCATCTGTACAGTTTGGCCAGGCTTGGAAGTAGATTCACAACATATCGTCTTATGGTATTTTAAGTCCACTGCATTTTATATACCTCAGCTTGACAGATTTTATCTTTTGTGTCTATCACAAAAGAAGAGCAACATCAAAAAAATAAATGAAGAAGGCAGTAAGGATGTTTCCCTGTCCTGCACTCAGATGTACTGCCCAAGGTCCTGCCTCTCCCTTGCATGGCTATTTGTGGTCCCATTTAAATGCCATGCAGAATATCAGCTTGTCTTTGAAAGGCATATGCAGTAGCTGCCAGAAAACACTGCCATTATGCTTTGAAGTGAATAGCTAGTGCTGTCTGGCATTTGCAGACTTCCCATTCAGTTTTCTGTTCCCAACTGGATCTTCCTCCCGTTTAGAAATGCAAAATAAAAAACATTAATATTGCCACATTTTTCTCCTTTAGCAATTTGCTTTATCCAAATGTCTCCCAAAGAACAGGTGGCAGGAGCCATATATAGAGGGTTGCTGCACACAATCTTAAACACAAGTGGCAAAATCAGCCATTTGGGTAGAAAACCTTTGACGCTATAGCAAACAGCCCAACCACAGTGATGAATAGATATCTCAAGGTCAAGCAGTACAAAAGAGCAGCTCATCTTTGAGGCAAGGAGGAGCTGTCACCCTGAAGTTTGAGCACCGGGAAGATGTACAGAAAGAACAGGCATTCATATCTTCCATCCATGGGAAAATACTGTTGCAGCGAAGGTCATTGTGGAAACCATACTGCTATCTTCCCTTCCAGTCAACAATTTAATTCACAGTCCAACAAACTCCTGAGAGGTCTGTCAATAAGTGCTTAAGAAGCTGGTGCCCATAGAGGCTTTCCCAGTCAGCTCTCCAGCAGTGAAATGATGACATTGCCCAACCTAACAGCTGCGCAAGAGTCAAGAGCAAGGCCTGGATTTCTGCAAAAGAAAGCTCCTACTTTCAAATCCTCACACCTCATTGCTAAAATCAATGACAGGCATGTCACTGAGGAAAAGAACTGGGGTGGCTGGAAATAAGAAAAATATCTAGGAATAAATCTGTCACATAATTTAATGGCACAGCAAAAATAAGAAGGCTGAAGAAGGTGAATATTTTGCCGTTGATCACTGATGCTGGACCATGTGAATGTTTCCCTTTATATGCACAACACTAATGTTTTTCAGTTGGAGTAATTCCCTCTCTATTGCTCAATGAAAAGCTGTACTACCCTGTTTAGCTCCTTCCCCCAAATCCCCAGGTATCCTTACATTTCAAAGAATGTGGAAATTTTTCAGTCTTAAGCCCAAAATGCCTCTGATAACAAAGCAGAACAGATATTTATAAAAGGAAATGGTTGATTATTAAAAAAGTCTTAACTGTTATTTTCTATCATCAACATAATGATGGGATCTTATTGTGGTATGCCTTCTGGACAAACATGCCAAGACTCCTGAAATAACATACAACTACATTTTTTACAAAAGATGAAGAAAAACAATGAATAAGGGGCAAGCAAGAAGGGACATGACTACTGGTGTCGTAGGTGCAAGAAGCATAGATCTCTGCTCATCAGCTGCATATACTCTCTTCTTTTCAGCTTTTGTCTCAAATCACATGTAGAAACACTACCAGAAGAATGAAAGTGAAGTTTTTCTTCCAACAGTTTAGGGAATCCCTGACTTAGGGGAACAATACTGCAGAAAGAGCAAGGATAAACATGTGGGATCAATTAAATCAGTCGAACTTTCCCCTCTCCCCCACAAACAAGATCATCCCACAAAGAAAAACAAGATGAATAAGCCTACTCTTGTTTATCCTGCTGACTGTACTGACAGGTGTCAAACTAGGAAAACCAACATACATTACTTTGTGTTATAAGAAAAGTGTCATAGTATGTGCAGATATGGGCAGCATAAACTAAATGGAGGTAGTTGTACCAGTAAGACATAAAATTTGCAAATGCAAAGTGAAATTTGAATGACTGGGCATCTCTGAAAAAAAAGAAATCATTGACATTTTATTGAAATTCTATAGGTACATCTGATTTATTGGGAAACTGTTTATTCCATAAACAGTTTAAATGTGCACAAACTCTAAAGCCATCACCTTCAGTGATGCATGCCTATTTCAACTTTAACGATTTACTTTCTCATATGTATTTAAAACTAGCTTTAGATAAATAAAACTGGATATTTATGCATTTTCCCAAGAGCAGAAGACTAATGTTATTATTTTAAAATTTGCCAGTTGAGCTCCATGCTATTTCTGTGGGTTGTGGTAAAAGAATGGTGGCATTTGGGTCCTTAGCCATGAATGTTCCTTGTTAAACAGAGAAAAGGATAAAGTCATGAAAAAACATTCAAACATTCTGTTCACCCCTGAAACAAGCAGAAAGCAGCCACTGAATTCCAAAGTATGAAAAAAAAAATTACTGAAAGTTTTCTTTTTCAAGTAATTCACAGTAAAATGGTGGTATACTATCCTTTGATGTTTCTTCCTGGCATAGAAAATAGTTAAACATACCCAAGGAACAAGAATTATGAAGGAATGGTTTTAGAAAAGTCATCAACTGAGATAAGAGAAGAAATGACAAGCAGAGATTCCAGTCTCACTGCTTAGATATCTTTGAATGACCATGTTTCATAATATATGCATTCTTATGTTAGCCAAATTTTGAACTTGCCCATTGTGAAAGTCAGTCATTCCGTACACCATTTCTTATTCTTTTTTTCTGAAATCCTGACATCTTCAGCACTGCACTGGTTATTACCTGACCTCAAGTTGCTAACGCCTTTCCAAGCTGAGGAATAAGCACTCAAGAGATAAATGAATCCATGCATAGCTGTCACAGCTGGACTCCTATACAGTGTCCATCTGGGGCTTACCAAAAGCTTGCCCTGGACAGAATGTCAGTATGTTCTCAATATCTCCCTCAAGATGCTGAAATAAAAAGACTGGAAAAATATCAGCAACAATCCAGCTTAGAAAACAGGACTTGGGAGAAGACTTAAGACACAGAAGGCTTTATAAGGCTGGCTGAGCAGTCCAGGAGAAAACCATGGTGTTCCTGCTGTCCATTTCTGAAATGGCACCAGAACCTTCTTTCCCTCTCTCTTCCTCATGCCCTTGTAAAGGGTCTGTGTTTATAGTGTCCTGCAACCACCCAGACTATTTGTCCTTTAATATAGTACTAAATACATATACACACATATTAAAAAAAAAAAAAATCCCAAACCAACCCCATCTCTATGTAACTCCCTCACACATCCTACTACCTCTCCTCTGAACCAAAATTACCATGTTGACAGGGGTTCCAAGCATTACAGAAGGGCAAAGGGCTGAAGCCACAGCACGCTGGAGATAAAAAAGGGGTAACACGGAGTTCTGTGCAGATTCTTGAGAGGCTTAACATATCCAGAGATCCAGTGATGCAGCACCCTGGCATCCAGGCAGTATGTGACCAATGGGATGGATGGCCACATGCCCTCAGAAAGAACTTCAAGTTCAGAAAGCAACAATAAAAAAGCTCCATCCCAAAAACCTCTATACAAAATTTGTCTGTATCATTTCCTTCGCTAAAGGAGGAAAACAAAATCTATGACAACTGCAGCACTTTGGTTTCAAGTGAACAAGAAAAAAAATAATTCTTTTTTTCCAAGCTTCAATTCAAATAAAGACATTACTTGCAATACTAACAGATAAAACATTAGTGATAATAAAAATATCACATTTGTCTAGAGAAAATAAAAAAAGGGATTAAAGCAAATACAGGCTTAGACTTTTTGTTGTAGATGTACTAAAATCACATTTGACTAACATTTAATCTATTACTTTTTATTCAGTATTTTAAATGTTTCCATTTCACTGTACTTGAATCTCTAAATATTTTGATTTTGTCCATTTAGAACAAAAGATAAATGCAAACTATGAAAAGTCTTTGGGTGTTTGTATTTCCTAAGTTCAGTTTTACTACTATTATCATTCCTGGTCAGAGTATATGCTGCTAGTTTCAATACAGGCTGTCAGTTCACTAGCACCTATTTTTACAGGAAGGACCTTAAAGAAAACAATATATTTGCTTATGCTGATTACAAAAACATGCTAAAAATCCACTATTTGCAAGCAGGTCCATGTTGGTTTTATGTAAGTGGCAGAGAGATACAGACATACCAGATGAAATGGCCAAGAGCAGAGCATGCTTCTGCCCTAGATTACAATTCTCTTACAAATGCACTGCCTTGATCCTGAGTGCATTTAATACTTTGTTATTTTAAATACACGTGCTTCTCCAGAGGGCAGTGCCGGTGCCATAAGCGAACCAGGTTGCTAACCACAAGGTCTCAAAATGACGTCCAGCAAGAGGAGAAAAAAGGCAGCAGATGAAAGAAAGTGCACACAAACGGGAAATGCTTTAGATACAATTGCTTTTGCATGTTTAGCAAGGTTATTCATGCATGGAAGTAATTTCTTGTTATTACTGGAGATTTGTCAATCTTTTCAAATTTTTCAGACTTACTGGAAACAGTACTTGGAGTAATATACATACTGAGATGTGGATTGAGTCTGCTCCTGCCAAAAGTATTGACCAACATCCCCCCTTTCTCTCTCACTCATACACCCCTTTGTGTGCCCATGGGGTTTGGGGAACCAACAGCTTGGTCATCACATCTTCCCTCCTATCCCCGCATCTCCTGACTTTTACATATCTCTCTCTCCTACGCCCACTGGTTTTCAAGCCATTTCACCAGGTTTTCTTAGCTCATTAACAAGTCAACAGATGGACAGTGAGGAAAGAAATTGTGTGGAAATGAACATTTAACGAGGTCAAAGGACACTGTAAAGGCAATTAGTGTCATGACAGAGTCTGGGAAAAACAGTCACAGCCTCACTTCCCAGTTAACTATGGCACTTGGCATTAATTGCAGTGCTTAAACAATGCAATTAGAAATTTCAATATTATCTAGTAACAGTTAAGTAGAAGTAAACCATCAGGTGGAAGTCACTGAAATTAATACTGAACTTAACCTGGAGAAGTATTATGCTCTTCTCTGGAGTTTGAATAATTCAGGAGGAAGGATTAGCTTAAAAGAACTCTACAGATCTGACCTGTTTATATAAAAAGAAAAGCGAGATTGTAAAGCTCTTGTTTAGTAGTTGGGGACTTTCTAAACTATGTTTACATTTCAAGATGTAAGAGCAGGTAAGCAGCAAAAGAAGCTACATAAAACAGTAACACCAAAAAAAATTGTATTTTGGTTTTTTTCTGGGTGTTCATTAGGAATTTTTAAAATAGAAAGTTGAAAGATATTATAAACACATACCAAATTATAGTGGGATATCTGAAAAACACTGTGCGTGGACCAAGTTACTACGCTGGGAGCAAGAGTTTCAAAGGCTCCCTTTCCCAAGGCTTACAGCAATACAGAGCATTACAGCTCCTGTATCACAGCACTGGATGGCAGAGGCCATTGCCACTGCTTCGCAGCACCATCTAATGAGAGACATCAGGTACGACATATGACCAGAGGCTCACCGCTTATATGTAGTCCTTCTCCTTGGCAGGAGATGAAAGAAATTGCCTCTGGCAAAGAAATTAAATAATTGCAGTCAGAGGAGGAAGGATGGCTGTGGAGGAAATTGGAAGTCCAAGGGAGCCACAAAAGGATGGTGTGCATTTGAAAAGATGAGAGGAGAACAACTAGAGGAGGCAGAATATCAATCTGGGCAAAGGAATAAAGTAGCTTAGGCTCCGTAAATTTTGCTGACCAACATTTGTCACTGATCAGGTGTTTGAACAGTTCTAAAATATGAATGCTGCCCTTTTAGAGTATTTAAATATAAAGGAATAATTCATGCATAGGCAGCAAGTTCATCAAGTGTCTTTATGCTTTGAGAACTCTGAAATTAATATGCTCTTGTGCTTGACCACACAGCTTTCAGCTTTTCAGGGGATCCTATTCTAGATACACCTTCTTCAAGACACTTCTATAATCCCACAGCAAACACAGTGCCACCTGAATAGTATTCACCCATTTTTTCTAACTATATATGTATTTCTCTGCAAGATCTAACTCCTGGACTGTTTGAGATACATTTGCCTTTACAAAAATGAAACGTCATTGTTAGCAGAAATCAGAGATCAGGTTACCATCAACCTCAAAATCAGAACTTCACCCTACTTAACATTAACATGTCTTGAAAAGTTCCCTCTTTATGCACCACACTGCCCTGTCATGTCATTTTCTATCGGAACATTTTAGTCTAGTCATTTGAGTATTTATTAAGCCAAATACATTTCCTAGCCAGCTCTTATCCTCCAAGGCAATCTGCTTGGCTTGCAAAACAACAGATAGAAGAAGTTGCCAAAGTCATAGGCAGCCCCACGCAGGGGTAACTACTGCACTGCAAATAAAGAATTAAGGTGAAGGGCAAGCAGGTCCAGAAGGGAAGCCATGAGTGACAATTGCTGCTCTTCCAAACTCGTAACACTTCCTCCTTCCTATCTTTTCTCTTCAGTGTCATCACTCATCATTTCTGATCCAGGCCAAGCATTGCATATGACCCAAGCGTTACTCAACCACCTCCAGCATAGTACTTCCTCCTGCCATTTTATTGCTCCTCTGCAAATGCAGCTGTATTTATTTAATTATTTAGGGAGCCAAACTGGTTTGACAGAGTGCTTACCTTCTTTCCTGGGTGTGTTCAGAGGAACCCAAGATAAGACTGACTGTCTGTCATAGCTGCTACACAGAGTTGCTACGTACACTGCCCAGAGGTAGGATTTAATTACTAGTCAAAAGCAGCCTATCTCCACCTTATTACAGAAGAAAATTATAATTTGCTTATATTTATTGTGACATCCTTGCAGAAATGTTCATGACTGTTTGTAAACAATTCAATACTCTGCAAAAGAGGGGCAAAAAATTATATCAGTTTCCATATTCAACCCATTAAGCATTTAAAACACAAACCCTCAAAATCCAATTTTTTGTATCATTAGAAAACTCCATGTTGCTGACAAAAAATTGTTTTCATCTAAACAAAAAAAAAAGTCAGCAGTGTATTAAAGAATTTATCTGCATGTGGCTGATACATCCTTTCTCAGAGAGACACACTGACTGCAAGTCCTGTGTAGAAAAAACAGATTTTCCAATCTGTAGTGGGCTTGTTCACATATATTCATATAATTGCCCTTAAAGATATGGCTATATTAATTAAAATAGTTCCAGAAAATACACATAAGGCAACTTGTACTAGAAAATCTATCCAGAGCTATAAAAAGTCTTGAAAGGCTCTCTTCTATTCATTTAGTAGGATTACACTCGTACCTCATAACCACAGAAAATACACACTTTTTTGATTATAAACAGATGCATTTTTTGTCTCTAGCTTAACTTTATTTTGTCTTCAAAAATAACAATGCATGAAAAGGAGACATACTATCAGTAATCCACACAGTTTTTCATAGACAGAGAATATCTATACACTGGAAGGCTGAGATTTTCTTCTACCATAGGCAAGATGCCTCAAGCATTTCAGGTTTGAGCCACAATGGTTTCTATGACCAGCTGTCTTCTAGGGTATGCACATTTCAAGAATGTCTAAAGTTTTGCCTAGCAACAGACAAAGCATAGACTGCCCCCAATTTAAACATTTTCCTCCATACATTTTGCATTAAGTTATGCCAATTTCTGCTGCTTGATCTAAGTGATTCCCATTTCTACATTAAATTTTTTACCATTTTATTTACAGCTCAGTAGAGCAGTTGAAGACACTTATCCCACCATAACAAAATCAAAACTGGGAAGTGCTTTTAACTAGGTAACTATCTGCTTTATCAAAGCAGAATGATGTCTTAGGGGTTTTTCTAATTCAAAATTCCAGAGAGAAAAGAACGGTACTTTGCATTATCAATGCTATTTCTAATGCAAGATTTCATTTTGTTTGGAGACATAACAAAATTATGTGCTTTACTGTGCACATGTCCTCTTAAATATTTGCTGTTAAGAAATTGGATGTAACTTCAGCTTGAAACATTCAAACTTGCACACCATTTACAGACTAACGAAGGAATTATCCCATTTAGTTAAACTAGTTGTCCATCTCACCCAACATCCTCGGTCTGATGGTGACCTGTAGCAGGTATGTCAGCACGTTTGCAGGGTGGGGAGGGAGGTTACCAGTACTTTCATATTTAGAGCAGAGGCATTCCAGCCTTCTCTATAATTAAATGGTAAAAAACACAGATAGGGAGAGTAACACTTCTTTTCATAAACAGTTCTCTTGCATCAGAAATCATTACAGAAAGGAGAATTATCACCCACCACTTCCTCCTGTCCCCATATACCAAGTTTTTTTAAATACTTGCTTGCTTAAAGATTTGTTTGTGCTATACAACATATGCACACACGTACCCAGAAGTACCTGAACACAAGTCCAACTTGTGATAAATCCAAAGTGTTAAATCTATGCAATGCCTTTTTACCTAAGAAATACAGCCATGAATATGCTTCTAAAAACTCACCTATCTTATGCCGGCCAGTATCTGCCAATCCTGGTGCCTCATTTTGAGAGCCTGCATTGCTAGAAAGAGTGAATTCATACAGAATCTAGGTGTCACTGCAAAACTGATCTCCTATCTCTTGACATATTCTGACCTCTGCTGTTATAAAATGGAATTTATTCTGATAATTTTTTTTCTTTGAAACATTGCCCTCAGCTGAGTAAAAATTTTCAGTATCTGACATTATCTGGGCAAAGAAATAATGAGAAAATCACTTATTTTACACCGTGAAACACAAAAATAAAGTGCCCAAGCTTCCCCCTCCCCCAGTGGTCCTACCATCCTGACATTCATTATAAGCGTCATCATTTGACTATTACATAAATACACATCCTTTGTTCTTTTGGCATCTAGACACTATATGCTACCAAACTGTCCCAACATCACCTTTCTCTGAGAATGCTTTGGTTTAGACTTTTATGACATATACCAACAAACCCACCCAGTACATACCAATCTACAGACTAACACTAATATTAAATTATTCATACAACTAGCTTTAGGCAGCACTTTTTTTTTTTTCTGTTTAAGTTGCATTTTCACTACAAAAATATTCTATGGTAGACTAGCAAGCTCTGAATTATGTACAAGTCTAGGACTTCATACTGAATTTTGATAGTAGTGGTTAGGAGAGAAATCATATTCTAAATATACTGTACATTAGCGTGAGTCAGAGTGTAAATCTGAATGAACAGTGGCTGTAATAGTTTGTGAAATTTTGAAGACAGAAAAACACTGCACTTTTTAAGTGATAGGCACACTCTGAAGGGAAAAGAAACAGAAGGTGTCTCCATCATAATTCTCTGTTTCCAAACTTCCCTTTCCCTTCTGAATAAGAAGTCTCCAACTCTGATCTTCAAGATTATGGTATGAACCTGTACTGTATTTACCACAAATGCTAAAAAAAAACATTTGCTCTTCCTTTCCCATCATAACGCCTGTCACATTTCAAAATAAAACTGCACGTACAGCTTGTATTATTTCTATCAGCCTTGCTGATTTCCCATGACTTGGGAGATGATAAAGTACTTGATCAAATATTTATAAGCAGTATGAATTTAAGATTATCTCCCAGTCAGAAGACACTTTTGGTTAAGGAATAGAAAGACAGTAGCACAGTGCACAATGAGTGTTTCAGCACCAAATGCTATTTTTATCCTCGAATTTAACTAGGAAAGAGATCCTAATTTAAAATCAGCTAGTTCACCCTTATGCCAAGAACCTACCTCTTTTAGAGCTACAGGTAGGAAATAGTCTTACTCAGCTCTTTTCACCATCAACTGTGTTCTTCGTGAGCAATATTAAAATTAATGGAGATGTTATTCTTCTACATGCAACAACTTTATTTTCACCTTCGTGCATGTAATTAAATGTTTTTTTTTTAAATCATTAAAGATTTTGCTTCTGTTGAGACAAACATATGAAAATTTGCCTTAACACCTTTATTGGAGTAAAAGCAGGAAATGCAACAGCATAATATAGATAAACCACTGAATTTTAAAGGATTCTCAACTACAAAACAGCCAACAAAGCTCAGCAAGGCACCTTACTCCATTGCACAGATGTCCCAAAGACAGCCTGTTAGTTTACACCCCCAACACCCTTCCGCCCTTGTTTTAATAACCATCCTCACACATCTTCCTTTGACTTCAGCTGCAATCACCATCTGCTGGAAATCAAACCAGTATGGACCCGCTCAAAATATTACTGCACCTCCAGTAACAAATACCTTGACTGTCAGCAAGGATGCCAAACAATGAGTTATACAGATTACCACAAGTGTCCTGTAGGTTTTAGCATTACAATTACTATTTTAAAAATATGCAACTACTTCAAATAAAACATGTTAAGACAGTTCAGTTTCCCACTCAAAAATTTTTATTAATAAAGACAATAGTTTTGAACAATATAACGAAGAGGCCTCAGTTGTGCCCTCTTTGTGCAGGGACCACCAGCAGTATCCTGCAAGTGGTCTCAAAACTTTATTTATTGTTTTCAAGGGTATTATAGAATCTGGCAGGTGTTCAAGCAAACCAGTAAAGTACTACGGTTAGTTTACTTTTGTATTCTATCAAAAAATGTGATGAGAAACTTAATAGCCTAAACCAAAGGCTTGATTAAACAGCAAATTTAAGAAACCAATTCACAAAAGTAGAAGCAAACAAAATTCACACAACTAGCATAAAAAAAAAGAGTCAGACAAGTTTAGGTGAACAAAGTAACTAAAGACAAAATATGTAAGAAATTCTATGGCCATCTTAGAAGAAACAGAAAGGACAAACGAGGCATGAAGAAAGTGAATAAATAGATAATGAAAATATGGTTATGATGTTCAGTTAAAGAGCAGACAGATGCTTCAGAGAACCATGGGACTGGGAAAACAACCACTGAGAGTTTAAGTGTTGAAGATGGCAAAGCCTGGAAGAATTTGCTTAATTAAAGTTCTTGTCTGTTCTAGAGCATGCTCTAAGCCACCAGCAATTATCTCCAACTCACAGGGCTGGAAAGCTTTCATCAACTGATGGGAAAAAATAAAAAATAAAAACAAAAGATTCCTTTTTGAGGTGTGATGACATGAGAAAGATACCAGAATAATAAGGGTTAGAAAAATATTTCTGCTATTCTCTTCAACTTTAGTTTCTAGAAGGGCATTAAATATTGCTGATTGCCCACCACCACCAAACCACAGCTTTTTGGGAGGAAGTAACACTTTGGCTTTCTTCTTTCCTGCCTTGGCAAATTGACTGGTCTGACACACAAGAAAAGCAGTAAGTGGGCTATAGATGGACTTAAGTTATGCAGCTGTAAAAAAGCCTTGCTATTTTATTTAAAGACAGACAATGTCAATGCAATGTAGGTAAGAAAATTAAAAGGTTGTTAGGTGAAAGCAGGAAGACCACACATGTAAAGAGCAGTGCTTTTTTTATTTTTTTTTAATTACAGGCTTGACGTAAGTTTGTAGTCAGTCCCCCCCCACCCTTTTATGCAATACAACTGCCTTAAGTGGTTACTTACCAGTTTGTATTGGTGCAGTAGTTGTCCTGCTCTTGGTTTGGTATGTTATTTCATGTACTGCACTTCAAGAAAAGAGGTTTAAGAGAATGAGGGCTAGTTAATAAAAAGAAGAAATGAGATAAGAAGGTACACTTCCAAATTTATCAAAGCAAGAGTTGTACTAAATGGTTTACTTTGCAACAAAGAAAATTGTTGCATATTTGGGAAGAAAAATTAACCAGAAAAGCTAAGTACCAGTTTTTAAGAGGTTAAAATATATAGAGATAGATACATAGATAGACAGACAGATATGCCAGGAATGGTCTAGGCAAAAGAATATCTAGTTTTACAAGACAGTAGCGATGAACTACATGACCTGTAAGCTCCTTCAAGCCATATATGCAATTTTCACATAAAAGGGCTTATTACTCACTCAGTCTCATCATCTAAATACCAAACCCAGTGAAAATTCTTAGTTAAGCATATATGTATCTCCAGGATTTAAGGGACAAGACAGAACAAAGTGAGTTTCAGGGGGAGTTTTCGTGTTTTGGAAATGAGGTACTTTGCAGCAACTGCTCAAAACACAAAATAACTGAGATGCAAAAAATGTGTACAAATAAATACATAAATTTATTTTAGGACACATACTCTAAGAGTCAAGCTAGAAATTCAAACCTGTAATGCATACTATGACATGGCATTGTTAAAGCAACAAAAAAGAAAAACTGTATAACCATGATGGGGGGTACAGACAAAAATACTACCCCCACAAGTACCCATAATTACTCAGATCAAGATAATTGCTAACTCTGAAGACACACAGTTTAGGTGGCACTTACAGTATCATACATAACCCAAACATCAGGCTCTGTGACTCTAATGTTGTGCTAAAAGTTGCACAGAAAGCTATGTTTTATTAGAATATAAACACTACAGTACTGGTCACATCCAATTTATGCTCTCTAATCAATTCCTGTGCATGGCCTGTTAATTCTCATCACAGGGAATGGGGAGGAAGGAACTGATTAGTCTTTGTGTGCAAAGTTATTAGTGTTACACTGCTCAGAGAAGCTCTTAGTCATCCAGCTGTGCTTCTCTAGTGACCTACTCCCCTGGAACCACTGGAGATGCCTACAGAGCTGCGAAAGTGCAGGGTGGTGGTGCTGAGGATGCCTATGCACCACTGGCACTTTCTACATTTCCACAGAGATTATGTGATAATGTCAGACAACAAAAAAAATAAAATCTGGTTTCCCTTTCCTTGATGGAAGGCTGTCTTGAGCTAGTAAAAATGACTGACCTACAAGTTCTGAAGAACAAAGGGCTCCTCCTGGGCACCTCCAATGACAGAGTTACGTGGGAATGAGGCAGGTACCAGAGGAGGAAATAGCTGCAACTACTGTAGGGTTTTCTTTGAAGAACCTCCAAAAACCACATAAGAAAAATAACTTTTTTTTTTTGACAGGAATATTCAAAGTAAAAGCATGTCTGGATTTCATTACATAGCTTTTGGTCACAGGTGCTACAGGAATCCACCTGCTCAAGGCATCATTTTAGACATGTGTATTTTAAAAAAAAAAAGAAAACTGGTAAAAAAAAAAAATCAAGTTTTTGTCACCTCACGAAAGAACATACAAAACTCAACACAGCCTTACAGCCAGAAGTGAGAACAGAAGAAACAAAGGAGCAAAAAGTAGAGAGCCCTGGAAGAAGTGCTATTTGTGTTTGGTTTTGAGAAACAGAGGGGTGGAAAGATGAGAAGACACTTTTGTTATCTGCCCCATCCCCTTCAGCACACACTGACAGAGCATCTAGCACAGCCCTCACCTAACTCTGCCTCAGGTCTGCAACACGGACATGACATTTGTTATGCCTGGGTCCCCTGCCTTTGCCTACACCCAGTGCTGGGGAAGGGGAGAGCCTGGATCATTCCAGTTCCACTGCTGCTTCCAGCAGTCCTGTGCAACATTACTGCTGGATTCAGGGGCATTACACAGAAACCTGGCAAGCTGAAACAACCCCAAGGCCTGATGACTAAATATTTCACAGTAATGGCAGCTGGCACTAGAATCTCAAGAAAAATCCAAGCAATCAAAAAAGAAATCACAAAAATTAAGAGCTCATAGATAAGTCAGAGGCAGCCCCTCAAGGTTTTGTTTGGACAAAGATTTGTAGTAGTCAAGGCCACATACACTTTAAAATGTGCAAAATTCATACTGAAATGTGTCTCTGTTAAAAGATGTATCTATGAAAAGTGACTGTTAGTCTCTGTATTAGATTTACCAATAGAAGTCAAAGGACAGATTTGGGGCCAATAAAGTAAATGGCCCATCTTTCATTTAATGACTTTGAAAAAGCAAATTAAAATTAAATCATGTCCACAAAACAACAAAAAAAGCTTGTTAGTATTCTTGCCTATATGCAGGAATAACACTACAACATAACTACCCAAAACACATCTTACCAAAACAAAAAAAACGGGTACAATAAGACAGTTCTGAAGAATATATTCAATATTTTTTGAAACCAATTTATGCTGTTTGAACATGAAAGAATGAAATAAGATTCGAGAATGAAATATTTCCTTTATAACAATCTACTGGCAGGTCCAGAATCCCTGCAAAATATCTTCTGAATCCTTGAAAAGTCACAATACACTGCAATGGAAGACATTGTTACTTTAACAAGTCTGAAAAACTTGGCACAAAGTGAAACTGGATTAAGAAGCAAAGATTTTCATGGCTAGTGATTTTTTTTTTAAATAAATTTGTGATACCAACATCTCTGCTAAAAAATATTAGGAAAAAAAAAAGCTACATGGGAAAAATACTGTGGCAGAAAATTCTTTGTAGCTCTTTACAGTAAAGTAATTTCACAAACATTGTAAAGACTTGTGCTGCTCAAAAATTAACAGCCTTGTTCAGAATAAATGAAAATAACTGACAAAATACCAACTGAACTTCTGTCTTGATTTTACTTTTTTCACATAAATGAAACATTTGTGAAATCATAGCATTTGAACACCAAATACACATTTTTTCAGTATGACATAGCCAGGAATATTTTAAGACACTGGAATGTCATTAATTCGTGCCCCTTAGCTCAGCAATTTGCAAATGATTAGCTCTACAGCACCAAAACAAAGTAAAGCCTGTCTAAGCCCATTTCATCCAACTATTAGCATTTAATTTAAACATGATTTTAAGGTCTAATGCCAAAACCCACCGTATGCTATTTATCATAAAACTGAGAAGGAAGTCTGATGTCTTCCTGTAGGTATATATTATACAACTTTTTTTTTTTTTCTTGTTTAAGTCTAAAGCTTGGCCCTTTCAGTTTCCCAAGATTTCCCAAAAGAACCTACATTTCTGCTGGGAACGAATCCCTGAGGAGCAAGTTTAGCTTGAGATGTCCTGTCAAACCTTTTCCTCTAGTGTCAATAGGAGGAGAGGGAAAGAATATAATTGAGCATAATGCTATTTAACTCTTTTTCTGGTTACAAGATAAATGGAAGACTCACACCGTAAAAAGGAAAGAAGCTTGTACTATCAGATTCCTGCTCCTGTTGAGTTTTACAGGAAATAGCAAGTCCTTGGCTGTTCTGCTGTCACAGGTGGCTGCACAGAGTCACAGCACCATGGCAGCTCTGGAGCTCTGGTTTCTAGAAAACCCTCGAACTCTGAAGAGGTTGTAAGTACCCCCAAAACAGGGCCAAAAACAAAATTACAGGGAGAAAAGTGAAGAGCTTCAGAAAGTTCATGAAAGTTTGGCTCCAGGAAAGAAGCTCTGCCGACAGCAGACGCTACTTTGTGTTTGTTTGTTTTTTAAATCCAAGAAATAGAACACACCTACCACTTATCTTTTCATCCAGAGCAATTCATTCGAAGTCAAAGCTTTGGTCTGAAGCTTAAGGTCTTTTATTTTATGTAGTTCTGGGCTAGCCTTAAAGGAGCAGTGAGAGAGGTTTAAAACTGGCAACACCATTCACCAGAAATACAAGTTATTTGCTCTTAGGCACATATGAAGTTCATTTGTTTCAAGTTCTTCAAGTTTGAGAAAAAAAAAATCTGGACTTCAAAAATTTCTTACTTTAATTAATAACTTGCTCTAACTTGACTTTTAATGAATTTAATCACTATGAAGAAATAGTGCGGGGAGAGCTCAGCATCACCTGATATTTTAAAGCAACATTTTTAAACTGGTACTTTACTGTTTAATCAACCCCCACTTTGGTCCACATGACCTTCATATTAGGCTTCAAGAAGAAGAGAAAATAGAAGCACTGTCCATATTGACAGGACTCTGGGACTTGAGTAACAGCAGAGGCCCAAGATTCCCAAGTGGTGGTAGAGGGTCCTGCAGTGCTGTCCCACCCCAAGCCTGCTCTCTCTACAGGGGTCTCTGCACCCACAGCAGGAGAGGACAGAGCGCTCCTGTCGCTCCCTCCACCCCCAACCCAAACGTTTTGATCAGATCATTTTAATTCACATGTACACAAGAATTAGGGGTGTTTTAGAAATTCTAAAAGTCCTCCTTATCCAAAAGGATGCAGAAGCCAAAGAGGCTTCCATACTGAGGAAGAGAAATTATGAGAAAGGATGATCCAAAAATCCCCCACAACTCGATAAAGAGACGTAGAATTTAAGCATCCAATTTCCAAACTAAAAACAAAAATATATCTATTTTCTATATTTTCTATATCTATAGCTCATTTTCCTTTTGAAAAGTTATCTGGAAGGGGGTTTTTAAGTCATTATTTACTAAAAAAAAAAAAAAAAGTTTAATGAGGAAAGGTCACACAGAAGCATTGAAACACATGGTAAATAATATCTGTAACCTCAGAAAGGATACTTAATTTATTTTCCCTGGCAGCTGTTTTTATTCGCAGTTGGAAATACTTTCTCTCTATTTTGTGTTTAAAAGAAAAAAAAAGTTGAAATTCACAGGCAGGCTGATGTCGCAGCTCTGAGTTGAGATGTTCCTGCTCAACTCAGCTGGGCAATTTCCTAACTCTGATGGGTGCCACTAAAGCAATCAGATTGTTTAACATCCTATGCAAATAACTGGAGATGAATGTTCAAATCCACCAGCACACAGACAAACAGAAATCAGCAAAATCAGCGATATGGTAATTCAGCATGATGCTGAACTTATTGCAAACATTTCTGAGGGAAATCAACAGGAGATAGGAAGCAAGACAAATGTGGGTACTGTAGCACGAATTACAAGAGAAAGGCCACACAATGATATTCAAAACAGAAAATCCCACTCCACAGACGGTTTACGACCTGGAACAAAGAATGCCTTCTCCTAAAACCAAAACAAAACACTCACACAAAATCTCCTCCAGTCATGAGTACATCTTAAAGGTGTTGTGGCAGACATTGAGTACTAACCACCTTGAACCTTCTCCCCCACAAACTTAATCTCTGCTGAGTTAAACAAATATTAATAATTGAGAAGTACACAAAGTAATTTTACTAAGGGGGTAATTAACAACTGCATTTCAGTTTAGCAGCTGATTTTTAGCTGGCATTAAACCAACAGGAGCTTAAAAGAACCTATTACACATGGGTAAGTTTTTGAATAACCTTGTGAGTTACTAGCTGCAGTTTGATGTGGCCCTCAGACTTCAAAGACTCCTTTCATAACAAAACAGGACAAAGGCAGGGAGGTCTTTATCATCATTTATGTTAAATAACAGACAAATCCACACTAGAAAGCTGATGTAAGGAAAAGATTGAACTTTGCATGAGTTTCATCAACGTTTTAGGAGCTCTACATTACCCAGTAGTTTTTTGATTAGAAGATGCCAGTAGTTTGGAAAGACAACAGCAAATAGTCCAGTAGCATAGAAGGACACAGATAAAAAGCTTCTGCTGCTTTGCTGCCAGCAGATGCTTGTGAGGACCCATCACTGGACTGTGGTGGAGCATGAGCCCAAACATTTCCTGACACCTTCAGTGAACAAGTCAGAGCCTTCCATCCTGGGCACAGACAGCTCAAACTCTTAGTTTTTGACTGCTCAGCTTTATTGATTCCTGTTACCGTAGTCATGAACAGTCAGGCAGGCAGGCAAAACTGACAATCTCCGGCATCAGTGTTAGAAGAATTGCACATTAAGGTCTAATCACAAAATACATGCACTGCTAATAATTAGGCCATGTAGAAACATAAGGATCGCCCCCTTACTAGAATTCACTGATGAAAAAACAGCAAGGACATACAGCTTAAAATTAACATAGTGTGAAATGAAAACTACAAACCCTTAAGTGGAAAACTGCCAAATGCAATTTTCACAATTACCATTTAATTTAAGAAGCAGATCAAAAGAAGCACATCATTTACATTTTCAAACATTAAGTTTTAAAGATCAAAGACTTCTAGTATTTCCAGACTGCATATATGTGAGTAACTTGGTTCGAGTAATGAATCTATGCAGAGAGAGAACATGAGCTGCTCATTTGCTCCATGCAGCAGTTTCCCCATCGTCTGAGACAGCAGCACGTGGTATCTGCAACAAGCATCATCTGGAAGCACCCACTGACACTACATATGAATAAAAGCAAGGGGCTTCAAGGTCTAAAAGAGCATTATAACAATTTTCTGATGGCTGACGAACTCTCTCCCTGAAACAAGCCACTGCTTCAGAGTTTTTTTCACGGCTCCTGCTTGACACCTATGACCTAACAGTACTTATGCAATGGTCATCAAAGACTCCATGTCATTACCAAAACTGCACTTTTATGCTAAAAAGTTAAATAGAGAAAAGTGTCCTATGTAAACATTCCAAAACATGTCAGTTTGCTTCCATGTTGAAATGAAATGATGACAGCAGAAGTGACATTTTAGTGACCACTGGGAGCTACTGCAAAAGATCCTGGTCAAAGTCAGTGTAAAGTAGAAAGTGTCCTGGCAATTATATCCAGGAAACAATCAAATTTTAATGCATACCGAAAACTCATGCTTACTTCTGAGTACGTCACAAAAAAAACACAGCTCAGAATTCAAGATTAAAACCGGATTTTTCTCAGCAGAAAACCAGAGAGCATCACAGCCATAAAGCCTGCACTTAAAAAAGGAGACGAACATTTAAACTGACCGAATAAACAGGAGCTGCTCATGAAAGTTGAGAAAATGACCAAAACTTCTCTTACTAAGCTGAGGAACATGACAACATGAGGAGTATGTGCAACTGTATTCAGTACTTGATTGCTGGTGTTACAATAAGACCCAATTCTTAAAGTCTTCCTTATTGCATGCGAAGATCCTCAACATGCCATACTGTCTGTCAGACTGGTCCCAAGCACACGATGCAACCCCCTCACGTAACCTATTTCCCTTTCAAATCACAGGATTACAACTATTTTAAAAGTAGATAGGAGGGGATATACAATGCTAACATTTACACACGGAGTTTAATTCTTATATCATGGTATTACACATCTAATACCAGAAAGAAAAGGTCAAAGGAAACCCACGTACCCACCTCTAAACATGAGAGGCTTTAAAGCAGCTTTCTCAAGAATAGTTGTTCCAAAAGTCACCTCTCATGGAAAGGATGTTGCATTGTATAACTAAGGCTCTAAAACTCTTGAAAAGCCAAACTGCCATTATATTTTTATAATAGCTGTGGCACGTATACATTATTAGTACTCTGGTAAGCAGTCTTTCTGACAGATAAAAGAAGTTACACAGGAGCACGTTTCATACTTAAAATCTTGCCTCACAAAACATAAAAATAAGCAAGCAATATTCAGGCTCTTTAGATGAAGAAAATGATGAGTTGTGTCTGGCTGCAATTAACACGTAGCAACCTAATCTCAAAGGATATTTATATTGCATAATGCTGTGGGTATTCCTGCCAGACCTACACAGGCTCACATAGCTTTTTGTGTGACAACAGCCACACTGCTTTCAATTCCCAGCCTAAATCAGGTAGGCAGACACAGTCAAAGCACTTAGAGGTCTTAATCTGCATCTCTGTGAAAATTTCAAACCAGTATGTGCAACCTAAGCAAGATTCTATGCACTGATAGATTAAAAAAATGGTGAAATTGGTACCATCACATCTATCCCTGCTAGCAATCTGCAGAAGAGTGCCCCTGTCCAAAGGGAAACAGATATTCCCTATCACCCTGAGGGAGGCGCGGTGGGGTGGGGGGAGACGTACATTTCTTGAGTGGAGAAACATGTGCTGTGGTTGAAATGAGAAGGATGTGGACATTCAGATTTCATTTCCATATCCTCCCCCCAGGAGCAATGTCTGTTCAACTAAGCATGCACAAGGTTCACCCATTCTCACACTGTGCAACAGTGCAAAAATAAAGGTAAGATGTGGCTGAGCTACAGCCACACTACAGCTGGGTTACAGATAACACTCTAAGGAAATAAAAAAAATAAATAAAAAGGGAGGTGAGGAAGGCTGGCATACCTTTAAAAAATGCTGAGACACACCAATATTCTTTCCACATTTCACTCCCCCATATCAGAAAGGCAGAATAACATTAGAGATGTCTTCTACTGCCAGAAAGACATCCTCCTCTCTCCTGCCTCCTCGGCTGATCGCAGAGGAAAGAGAAAATCATCAGATGAGTCACAACTGGAAATCTGCAAGGCTGGATTACATCTAACCCATCAATGCACCAGACACAGGAAACCAAATTACTGCCAGCCTCCCAAGCATCTGCAGAGATGCTGGAAACCATTGCTCCAACCTTACCCTTTATTACTGTGACCTGTCAATATGGTTTGTTCAAGAAACTTGCTTGCATACAAAGACCAAATCTTGTTGCTGAAATGTGCATTTTAAGTATTCTGTGTTCTGACAAAATTAACCATCATATTGAGAACAGACACAATTTAATAGCATTATCCTTCTTAACTATGGTATATCCAAATACATTTAGGAAAAACACATTCACCTTTTTATGATAATTTTCAAGGGAGACAGTTTTCACAAAGAAAGATCAAAGATTGCACTGGAAAATGGAATTGTATGAGATTTTAGTTGCCACAATAAAAAAAAAATAATAACTTTAGAAATTCTTAGCTGGGGAGGTAAGAGAGAGAAGAAAAAAAAAAGGAACCATAAGCACACACATACAAGCATTTTTCAGTCAGATGTAACAATAGGCTTCTATGTCCTATGGAAGGTAAAGCAGATGAGATACTAATTTTACAAATACGTAAGTGAAAAAATTAAAATAAGTGTAATAACACATTCAGAAATTCAGTACAGTCTGCAACAGTATTCCCCCAATCTTTTAAATGACTAAATGCAAAACAAATGCAAAAAAATCCCCCCCAGATTTAAAAAGCCAGTGCATTTTACTAAATTTCACAATTTAAATACTTACAGGGTAGGAAATTCACTTGAGTAAGAAGGAAAAAGTAGTTATTTACAAATAACCTTAGGTGCACATTTGTCCTCGTCCCTTTCCAAGCTCCTCTTCTCTGTCATTTCTCCATAGTGCACAGCTCCCAGCCCTGTCCACTGACACCTGACATGCAGACCTTCCTGGAGTCTGAGATTACTTTGCAAGACCTACCCCAACGTCACAGAGGACTTTTGGATTTTATCAGACACATGAAAGCTGGGTCATTAGTGAGCAACCCAGTCTGTGCATTTTAATGGGGATTCGTCTTTGAAAAAATTCATCCACACATAAGACTTGTAGCTGTGAAGCAATACCCTCCTGAATAATCACCAAGTTGATGTTTATTATATCAGGGATGGTTTTTTCCCTCCACAGCATCAGGCAAATGTCTGTGAAAGATATCCATCTGTACCTAGAGCTTATGCCTTCATCCTCACTTCATTTCCACTCAGTCCAAATAAAACCAAGCAACCTTTTTATTGAATGCTGCAAACTCACAATGAGAATGCCTAACTGCCATTTAAAAAAAAAAAAAAATTAAAAAAAGTATATACACAAAGGTAAAACACTTGTAATTAATTAAGATAGTCAGTGTCACTTTGTTACAACCTCTTGTATTTGCAAAAGAACACGCAACTAAACGTCTGGTCCATTTTCAGCTAAGATTACATTTTCAGGTGCATCACAAAAAGGTGCATTTTGTCAGTGGCATTGTTTAGGCAAACAGAGCATGGTGACACAAGGAAGAAAAGAGATTTTCCCTAGAGCAAAAATGTAGTAATGTCTTTGTCCTCTGCTTTACCTAATCTTAAATAGTTTCCAAAGAAGCATTTCAAGGCAGTGCAACAGGTGTTGCAACAAAATTCCTCCAACCCTGCAGTGTCAAACTTGGATCTTCATTTTTCTGCCTCTTTTCCACAGCCACCTTGTCATCTGGCTTCACAGAATCACAGAATTATTAAGGTTAGAAAAGACACTTAAGATGAACTCTAAGATTCTGCTTCCTTCAATATCAGCTAATAACTAACAGAAAGAGGATACTTACGTCATATTTTTGGAGACATCAGCAACTGACACAGTACAATAATGAGTGACCCAGGTAGGCAGTTACCACTGGCAAAAACTGACACTATGCACCCATCTGCCACTTCCAGCACCCCGAAATTCTTACATAGCTAAACAAAAGGCATTTTGGAGCACTATGGTGTCCTGGCTGTTTTTCAATCCATCTACTTAATGTAAATAGAAAACATCCCACACTTGCTTCTGTTCTTCATCACATCTTGATTTATTAGCTTACATGGTCAAGTTAACATGTGGAAAATCTCAGATCAAACTCCACAAGTCAGATTTTTTTAATTCCTTCCTGAAGGAAAAAGTAAATAAACAAATAGCAGGGTCAACAAAGTAATTCCAGGAAAGAATTTACAAATAACACTGGAGATTAGATCTGGGTTTTGACTGCCCCTGTGAAGGACAGGTGATGACAACTGCAGAACTGCTGGGCCAAGTGTCCCAATACCCCCAAAGGACCATCTCCCAACCAACACAGCTCCAGTGAGACACAACTGCTTCTGCCATAGCAGAACTCAGTGCGTAAGCATAGCAAATACTTTCAAATGCTTTGGCTCAGAAGCTCCTGGCAAAGTCTCTATTTTAAACGGCTCCAACTGTATTTATAAGCCTTATGAAATTCATCCTGAAGAAGTTATTTATGGCTAGAAGCCAGCCTCCCTAATTCAGGTGTCTTGCTTATACCTCGACCCTGGGCACCTAGCAAACAGATCCAGAGTCATGCAAGGAAGAGAGCCAGGCAACGAGCAGAAGCAGGTGACTTGAGAAGCCTTCAGGGAAAGGGATGGCTTGTCTAAGTTCAGGTGTCTGAACTTATAGGTTCTTATAGGTGTCTTTATCCCACTAGTCAGCTGCAACCCAACAGTGAGCTGCCACCAAAAGGCTGTCTCCACCAACACCACCTCTTCCCTGGCATGACCACTGATACCCATCTTACCTCTGAGGGGACAAGCAAGTACCAAATACCATGTAACAGGTTGATTTTCCATCATCAGATGAACCCCCTGAGCCAAATCACCAGTGGGTCAGACACACCACTGCCACCACAAAAGGAGGCAGAAGAAGGCCTAGCACAGGAGTTACAACGACACCTTCCTGGGATAATATCTCAGCACTAACACAAAACAGCATTGTTGTGGGATCTACTGTAGGAGGACAGCTTGGCCTAAACAACAGATTTCACTGTCTGTGCTAGCTGAACTGATCCCAACACAGCTAACTCCTTTAAAGCTGTGTTACATTACAATGATTTTGACTTTTTTGGCCAATGCAGTGATAACTATTTCCCAAAGTCAGTATATTGTGTTTCTTTTCTAATAGTAATGACTGAAAGCTAAATCACATCCAGAAACAAAACTCAGAACTTTCACATGAGCTGGTACCAAAAAAATGTGCCAACATTTGCACAACACGTGCCAACACTGGCAAAAAATATAAAGCAAGTCTTATAATCTTCATGCCCTTCTAAGATAATCCCAGATGTTTTGTACCATGAATGGAAAACACTGTTGAAATTAGATTTCTCTATTCAATATGACACAAATGAAAGCTTTACAGCTAAGTATCCAATTGGAACCTAGCATGATGTGAGTCAGATCCATACATCTTTCTTTTCATTGGAAAAATAAAAATTTAGCACTATTCATAAAAGTTAAATATACAACTTCATGCAGCAGCTCACAACATGAACCACAAAACCTACTTTAAAGTAGCTTATCCACTACATTCCTTTAGATTGTCACTTGGATTGACAGTACTCAGATATGTGAAAAACAGCAAAATCCAAAACACTCCCTCTAAAGAAATTTGGATAATATGTGAGGTGTGTCAAGCACACCTTAGACCAGCAGAAGCATTTCTAGTACACCAGGTCTGCGAGCACATGCTGGTTTTCATTAAACTGCTGTAGCTGGAAAGACCATTTCAAAAATTATATTTAAGTTACATTAGACTTGTTAAGCAAAAAGGTTGGGGTTTGTTTTGCTTTAAAAAAATGTCCTGCAGGAGTGGATAAAGGAACTTTAAAGTGGAGGAGTGATAGGTACAAGAAACAGCTGGAACATATCTGGTTCTTACAACACAATAAAATCCAAGTGTTTTCCAAAGCTCAGCAAGGTCACCGTCTAATGTACTATACACAAGTGCTCATTAAAACCTTAAAAATTTGGACCAAAAAAAAGTGCCTGACAAAGAAAAGGTGCTAACAGTGAGACCATAGTAATGGGGGGGGGGGAGGGCAGAGCAAAATATGCTAAATGTGGAAACAGTATCTTCTCACCTTCTCCCTAAATTATAGGCAGAAAAAAAATGCATGACCTCACAAAACTGCAGAAAGGATGAAGACACAGTTAAAAAAACAAACAAAAAAAAACAAACAAAAAGACAGGATAAAAAGAACAAAAGTAAACACCAGAACTAACTGTAGTTGGTAACTACAAAATACAGAACAGAAGAGCACAAATATCCAGTCAGAATTCTCTGTAGATCCCCTTCAGCTGCAATGCATTTCCCCAGTATAGAAAACATACCCATTTCTATAGTCAACAAGTTAATTCTTTCTCTTAAAATGTCTGCAGATGCTGCTTTCATGGAAAATTTTAAAACAACACTCAAAACTACAAAGAGATACTGTCCATAAAGGAAACTACACTGTGAACTCAGCTCAAAGCTATGCATGCCCATCACACACTGCATGAAGAGACTGTGTGAAGACAGACTTTTGATTCACCCTAAGAATTTCCAAATATAGACTTGAAAATATATAAACCTACTTTGTAGACACCAGAAGATAGATTTTACTCAAGAAAAATTAGTCCCATTTTTCTTTCAAACACATTACAGATACCTTTCCTGATGCCTGGAAGCAAGGGGACAATAAATTAACAGAGACAATAACATTGAGCCTGATCAAACAGTATTACTGTCACCCTCTCCCTCTAAAACATTGTTGTTAGCTCTACTATGTGACAGTTTACCACAGTACTTTCATGGTCTGCAGGCAGTGAAGACGTTATTTCTAGGATTTAAATTCACACTCTATTTACTTAGCAGCACATATGTTTATGTATCAATTTGTATCTATATATTAATTGGATACACTTAGATGTATTCCATGTAATACCCATTGCAAGAATCTACACATAAGAAAGAAATATTGATGCATCCACCAAAAGGAGGATTAAATACACCCCTTATGTAGATGTGAGCCAGGACTTTGGCAGCTGTACTGTTAGAAGTTCTCCAGAAACCAGCCCACCCAGGTTTTATGACTTGACAGAATTACCCAGTATTAAACATGGTTTAGGCAACAAAATATATAGATTTTCCCTTCTCATTGACACATCTTTCATTCTGACACTATTCAGGACATTCACGGGCTCTCTGCACACTATCCAGGAATACATTACCCAGAAGAGAGAAAAACATTTCCATAATTATTAGTTCAACTTAAATAAAGGAATCTACAATGAGAGGATTTGAACAGTAAGACTAGTCTTATATCTCTACAGTTATTCCTCCCATCTGCCATACCAGACTGTATGCATTAGATTCATGCTTGGGGGAAAAAAAACAAAACAAAATAATCACTGAGGTAAGATCTCCATGCAAATACAGGGAAAACATCACTGCTAGACCTCTTGCTGCATTTGCAGAAGCCATAAAAATATACAGTAGAAATGCAGACTTCAAACAGCTTCAACAAATAGAAACATTTGGTGACCACATGTCAGACCATTCACTGGATTTGATTGCCGTACTGTTGGTCCAAACCAAAAGATTTCAGTAAGTTGTCCTGGCTTCAAGTTTTATCCTCAAGCAGACTCTTTTTACCAAGTTACTCTGCAAATCTGCTTTTTCAATCTTCTGAGCAGGTGTGTGTGTCAGAGTGTGGAGGAGTGCACATATGTACACAAATTAGTTTTTTCCTGGAAGAAGAAAAAAACAAAAGTCCCCAAATAATCTTCCAACATTCAAAATGTAACAGATACTTTTGAATCACAAGGAAGATAGCTTTGGACTCAGAAAAGCACACTGTAATGCAATAATGCATGCAGCCGTCAGCACACACAACGGCATTCAGAAAAAATAGGCTTTTTCAGTACCTATTTAATGGTTGTGACAGATAGGAGCAGCAGAGATATCTTTGGTTGCCACCCAGACAAGGTGTGCTTTCTTCTTCTAATGCTGCCTATCAAATATGACAAAAACCTTATCTTGCTACAGAAATCCTAATGGTGAAACCTCTCTCCATCAATGCTGGGTAGTGTTAGCACCAGGAAGGACTTCTGTTCTGCTGCAGTCTGTCTGTGTGAGGAACAATCCTCATTCTGACTCTGAGACTGACACTCTTAACAACAGTATCTGAGGAGATTAGTAGCTCTCAGAGCACCTGACTTTAACAACTCTATATGAGTTATTAGGGAAATAAATTCAGCTCACAAGGAGAGCTGTAATAATTTGCAAGAACTACTTGGCCCAACACTTATTTTTCACTTCAGTGGATTTCTCAAGGTTGCTTCACACGCTTTCCTACGGCTCTGCTGCTTTACTCCAACAATTCATTCAGGCACACGCTCGCTGGCCACCCTCCCACAGACTGGATCTGTACATTTGACTACTTCGGGGGGGCGGGGGGAGGGAAATTCAAGCGTTATTTGCCTCAGGGCACTCTAACTAAAGATTTACAGACTTTGCGGGTCAGGTTTCAAGTTGCTTTAGCAAACAATTTCAAACCATAGACATTTACCTGAAGATGAGGGTTCATTTGTGACACAGAACAGGAATGAAAAGTTCAGATTTTTACAAGAAAACAGCCCACACTTCTTTCCTCTAGGACTCTTTGAGAGGCATTGCTCCTAAAATGGAAAAGCATGTTTTGGGGGAGAGGAACTACAGCTCCCCTTCGTTCACAAGGGGAAACTTCGTGGTGGACTACAGAGAGGGAGAGGCAGACTGCCCTCCCACATCTTGAGGCAGGAAAACAGTCGGCAGTCTGGGATATTTAATAGCTGGGAGAAGAATGCTTTGGTTTGGAGGAACAGCTTTTGGCTTGCTTAAGTTATAATATGGAACAGAACACAGTAAAACAATTTTAACCCAGCTATTTCTAGCTTTGGCAAACACAGCTCTACCTTTCATAGAATCATAGAAAACTCTGAGCTGGAAGGGACTCACAAGGATCAAGTCCAACTCCTGGCCCTGCACAGGACCATTCCCGAGAGTCACACCACGTGCCTGAGAGTATCATCCAAACGCTTCTTGAACTCTGTCAGGGTTAGTGCTGTGACCACTTCCCTGGAGAGCCTGTTCCAGTGCCCAACCACCCTCTGGGTGAAGAACTTTTTTCTAATATCAAACCTAAATCTCCCCTGACACGACTTCAGGCTATTCCCTTGGGTCCTGTCACTGGTCACCACAGTGCCTGCCCCTCCTCTTCCCCTCATGAGAAAGTTGTAACTGCAATCAGGTCTCTCATCTTTCTTTTTCTTTGAGAAACTATTTTTAAGTTGTGGTGTTCCAGTCTTTTACTCTGGTCTCAGCATGCACCATCTGCCCAGCTGAGGTGTCAAGTGAAAGCTGGACTGCATGTGGGTTTGACCAGCACTAGCTGCTTCAGGCAGGGCTCAGAAGTCTCCAAAAGTCTCAGATGCAAGAAGTCAACATTACTGACCACTGCTGGCTTCTGGACAAAGGACACCTGAGAAGAGCTTGAGTTTTCCACAGAAAATGACTATTCTTTCCCCAAGAGAAGTAGATAACCTCAACTCTCAGGCCTCCCAAAGTGACTCCAGGTAGTGTAACTGAGACAAACATCATCATCTCCTCTCCCAATTCACAAAACACAAGAGGTTGGGAACTACGCTTGGAGAGGTCTTTGCACTGTGAAGACTACAGGCCTGCCTTGTCTGCATTATCATAAGCTATGCCCCAACATGAATCTGAATTAAGGAACGAAGTCTTTCATTAACTAACAACAGGTATCAGATGTAATTTCTTTCCCTTTTTTTTTTTTTCCTCTACTTTTGGTTGGTTTTTTTGGGGTTTTAGGAGTGTTTTTTTGCGTTTTGTAGCATAAGACTAGCATTACAACTAGGAACAAGCTTTTGAGTTTCCACCAGCTAGTGGCTGCCCTACAGCATGGAGAAATTGCCTGAGAACAGGAAGAAGAGGGACCTGACCGGGACACAATTTTCCCTCACAGAAAGCTTCAAGAACATATGCGGTGAAAATTTTTTATGTTTTGGGGTGTTTACTATTCCTGAGATCTGACAAATACAGCTGTTCACTCCCATTGCAAAAAGCCCTCAGCTTCAAGGTTTGAGCTCAAGTCTTCTGCGGTTTTTTTAAGACTCAGAGTCCAAAAAGTTCAGTGTTGAAATACAGAAAGATGTTAAGACAGACTTCATTAGCAAAGGGAAAGAGTAACAGTTTACAGAGAAATTTTGACTTGTTCTTTTAAATACATAGTAGCTAGTGTCTGCATGCTTTCATCTTCCTCTAATGTTAGGGAGAAGCTGGCACACACAACCTTACCAAAACATCCGAACTTAAAGTTCATAAATATTTGGAAATCTGTCTCATCTTCAAAACTAATTGTTTAATCATTAGGGCTCCCCAAGTTTCACTCTCTATCATGTATACACCATTTCATTTCACCAGGACTCACAAAACCCTGGGACATGTCTCATTACCTAAAAAATATCATTACTCTTCTCATACAACAACGGAAATGGTTAGTCTTGGCTTTTTAATCCATCTGGATGTAGAGAGTAGAGAAACACAACTGTCCTTCTGAAATGCAAACCTCATTTCATAGGGAAATAAATATTTACATTTTCCTTTAACATTACAGAATTCCTAACATCCTGTTTATCAATACCTTCAGGTTTTCAAGTTACTCGCTTTCTAATAAAATGTTTTTCCAAGGGCCAAGTTTAAAAGTTACTTGAAAATGAGAACAGCTTTCACCTAACAAAGGACAGCCACACAAGTTAGACGGGGAAAGTGGGAAGCTGAGCGTTTGTTGTTTTCTACACGAAGAGTGCATAGTTCACACTCACATTGCTTTGCTAGTGCTCCCACGTGCTACTGGCAGGCTAAGAGGGAACCTTTTGTAGGAATGGTACAACCAGCCAGTTATCCTATGAAATTTAGGAATAATTAAAACAAGTTCCCAAACCCTTAAAATAGGATTTCCGAAGACATTACACCACCTTAATGAAACTATTTAAAGCTTTGCCAATTTACAAAGAGCAATGCGAGAAAGGTATACGTGACAAAGGAATGCTTTAATTACCTAAACTCACAGCTAGCTCTTACAAAATTGACACATGGGGAAGCCAGGACTGCTTTAATTACATACATTCGCAACTCAAACTTACAAAAGTGACACTTGTGGAGGTCATTTGTGATACCCTTGCCTCTGGTGTTCTCAGTTCAAAATTCTCAATAGATTTTAAGCACTAGATGTCATTGTTTTACAGAGGAAACAAGCCTGGGCTCAGGTCTTGACAAACTTAGAAAGATGAGGAGGAAAAAGTAACAAACATTCTTTTTCAAATATTTCCAGCTTCGAAAGTTACTGGGATAGCGCTTCTGACAACCCAAGTTTCATCTCAAGTGAACAGGCACACAGAAATAAGCTGAGCACGTTAAAATACATATAAGCCAGCACTCCAAAGCTGCTCTTTGAAAGCACCCCACGGCTCTGAGCGGCTCGGTTCGGTGCTCCCCACACTTCGGAGAGCCCCGCTGGGGCTGGGGCAGCCCTGCACACACACAGGGATCTGACCCAGCGCTGCAAGCAGCCACACGGTCCTGTCTCAAAACAGGACACAAGAACATCAGCGCTAATTCCAGGTCGCTCCCTGTCCCCAACTCTTTCGTGACAGGAAGCAGCGCCTGTAATTCAGACTGTCCCGGAGCAAGCGCTGCAGAAGCAATTTGCGAGACGGCAAGAAATTATAAGCCTTAATGACAGGAGGGCAGCCGGGCCAGCCTTTAATTTGGGTGGCGAGGAGGGGGCGGCGGCGATGCTGCGCGGACAGCCCTCTGCGAGCGGCCGCGATCCCTCCTGAACACGGCGTGCCGCAGCTGCCGGCAGGGAGGCAAAGTTTGGGGCCGCGTCCCTCGGAGGGAGGGAGGGAGGGGGCAGCGAGGGAGGGGGCTGGCAGCACCGGGGGTCGCCTCACCTCTACCCATCGCTGGGCTTCGGCGAAGGCCGCCTGGCAGTCGCTCTCGGGGTCCTCCCTGCCCTCCATGTCCGGCGGTGAGCGGTGAGCGATCGGGGCCGGCCGGTGCTCTCGGGGCGGGGGCGCGGGCAGCGCCGCTGTCATTCGGCCGCCTCCTTTTAACGCGGCCCGCGCCGCCCCCTGCCCGCGGCCCGGCCCCTGCCGGCAGCCCGCTCCGGCCCCACGGCCCCTGCCCGCCGGGGAGGGAGGCAGGCACGGAGGGAGGGGAGGGCCGCGCCCCCGCCGCTCTCCCGCTCCTTCCCGCGCCCTGCCGGCCGGAGGGGCCGCCCCCGGCGCTCCCGCCCCGCCGCATACCAGGAATAGCTGGGCACAATCGCACCTTTCAGCGCCGGCCGCCACCCCCGGCCCGGCCCGGCCCGGCCACCTGCCCGCCCTGCGCCGCCGCGCCGCGCTCCTCCGCACCGATGGCCCGTTCCGGGAGCGGGCTGCCTCCGCTTTCCCACCGCTTTCCCACCGCTGTGGGACACGCGGGAGAGCCACGCTCGGCTCCAAGCGCTCCTGCGGCCGAAGCGGAGCTGAGCCGCGCACAGCTCGGCCCCCGCACCCCCGGCCCGGCCCCGGCACCCCCGGCTGTGGCTCTGGCTGTGGCTGAGCCCGCAGCACCCGCAGCAGTGCCCGCTGCTCCGTGCCATCCCTGCCCTGCCCTGTGCCCTCGCCCCCGCCGTGCCCGGCCCTGGCCCCGCGGTCACTCAGACGAGGCGCAGGCTGGGGCGATGCTGCGCTGCACCCGGAGCTCGCCCATCCCGACCCGACCGCTGCGGGCAGGAGGGATGCTGTGCTGACTGAACACGGCAAAACCCTTCTTTTCCAATGCAGGAGTGGGTACATGCTAAACAGGAAAGGTAAAGAAGTATGAAGAGCTATTTTCTGAAATGCTCATTTATAGCATTAGGGTTTGGTTTTTTTTTTGGTTTTTTTTTGTGTGTGTTTTGTTTTTTTTTTTGGTTGGTTGGTTGGTTTTGTTTTTAAGTACTTGATTTCATTGTAACATTTGAATTTCTCTATAACTTCCTGAAAGGAGGCTGTGGCAAGGTGGAGCTGTCTCTTCTCCCAGGTAACAAGCAACAGAACAAGAGGAAATGGCCACAAGTTGCACCACAGAAGGTTTAGATTGAGTATTAGGACACATTTCTTCAATGCAGGGGTGGACAAGTACCGGCACAGGCTGCCCAGGAATGTGGGGGAGTCACCATCCCTGAAAGTGTTCAAAAATTGCGCGGATGTGGCTCTCGTGGTGAATGTGGCAATATGAGTTTAGCAGTTGGGCTCGATGGTCTTAAGAGATCTTTTCCCACCTATGATCTTTTCCTAATTGAACCTTTTGTAACATTTTTTTCTTTCCATGCCTTCTCCATAAGTAAAATTGAGTTGCTGCATGCGTATTTTGCTTTTATGGACCACAGCAAAACACACGTAGTTTTTAAAGTACTACTGAGAAAACTTAAAATGTGTACTACACACAAATTCACTTGTCCTGAGATGTTTACTTGGGAACACATCTTATTTCTGGTCTACAAAAAACCTTCTTAGAATGGAAAAGAGAATTTTTAGGAGATCCATACAGCAAGAAGCTATTAGCCATCAGTTTCTGCAGTATGTGGAAATCAATGTTGATAATGTTACACACAGGAAGAAAAATGCAGCGACTGTGGCTGAAAGAAGTTCCACCGGAGATGTCTGACATTTATTAAAGTTACAAATGCATAGAAATTATGTATTTAGCTCCTCACCATGGCATGATTTAAGACAGCTATGCTTCAGAGCCAGCAATGAATGAAACAATAGTCAAAGCTGTAATTTTGAAGTTCTTTCTACTCCTTTTTCCTGCTCCAAGCCAGATCAGCCACAAGACCAAATACAAATGAAGAATCTGCATTTTTCTCGAGTGGGAAGCCTGAACATCAGAAAACAACCCTCTCATTTCACTATTTAACATCCATGACTACAAAGGCTAAAAAACGTCTAAAAAAAGCACGTATGAGCTACTGCTACTGCCAGCTGACATCAGTGAGCATTAGCTAAGGTTACCAAACATTTTCCTAGAGAACAACAGCAAACTTTCTCCAGTGTTTAAGGTCTTTTCAATTCATCTAAAAATACAATGCTTGTCCCTAAGTAGGAGAAAGTAACTAAATTCTATAAAGTTTGAGCATAAAATTCTATGAAGCAGGTTTCAAAAGAGGTCATATTTAAAAAATAGATTTCCAAATGCTCACATTTCTGGTTGCTTTATTTCGCTTCATGGCAAATCAAATCACTTTTCTTACAAATTAAGGTTTTAATGTTTTAGATCAAATAATTTGGGTAATTTGATTAATCAAGTAACTTAAGTCAGTGTTTGAGTAAGCTGCACGGATTACAGCAGCTTTTAAGCTGAAGTTATTCACAAAGCAAAAAAAAGTTCCAACATGCAAATTTCATCTTTAAAGTGAATTTTAAGTCAATTGTCACAGATTTTATCTCTGTAAGCTGAGCAACCAAAACAGTTTATTATTCTTTTGCACTAACAAGTTTAGTCCTAGATCAAAAAAAGATTACACATACCAGATACGACTGCTAATTGTTGCTGTCAAAAGTAGCAAACATAATATTGTTCTATTTGGCAAAAATAAACCCTTTCAGTATTTGTGTGCTCCTAGGGATAAGTCAAGCAACAGTTCACATCATATTCTTTTCAAGGAGAGTTCTAGAAATATTTGACACAATGTATTTTCTACCAAGGCAGGCTTCCTTTAAGGAAAGACAGCGTTATTTTCTAAATGTCGGCTGTTAAGTGTGTTTGTTTTCCAAAACTTACATTTCAACCTCAGAAAACAACATTCTTCTTCTTCCTTAACTCAATCATGCAGCCATGATTGGAAGGAAAAGTCATTGTACTGGTTATTAAATTCTTACAGTTTCTTAACAAAATGTCTGTAATAACACAGGAAAACTTGCACCAATATACTCAAAAGGGCTTGAACAATCCTCAGTGCTTAATAGCTCACCAGCTCCACTCAGCTAAAATTAATATAAGCGCAGCACACGCATCATCTCTTCACTCCTACATGCACCATTTTCATACGATGATGTATATGGCTGGCCTAGACTGCAGGAGGTGAAAAGGGATTTCCTGGCAGTCACTAGCACTGCATGCCTGTGGCCAAGCCATACTCCTCCACACAAAGGTGGCAAGGCTCTGGCAGGGCTGCACAAGTTAAAAAATACAGTATTTTCCCACGGAGCTTGAACTAATAAGCAGAGATTGTACAGCTAAGGCAATGGTGCAGACATTGAGGCATTGCAGATCCAAAGCACTGTGTGGTCTGCACGGCTTATCAGCCCCTGGTCATGACCTTGCTGGACTTTTTAAGTCAGCCAAGTTCGTACCTCATTCCTTGTATCCAAGTTATACAGGTTCTGTCAATGAAAAGGATATTCCAGCAGCTTGTGGATCCCTTTACTTCCTATGCTCCTCAAGATGGTCACCAGTGCTTGTGCCAAAGCAAGGTTTTACAAGCTCTGGTTAACACTGTACGTTAGGTGAGATGGTATTTCTGCAGTGCAGTCTCTCAAAATTTCAATGTAACAAGGGATCATGCAGTAAGCAGATAGTTTGGCATGAAAATTGGTGCATTGCTCTTCCTTTGTCATCTCAAAGCAGTGTTCACTGAAATGTACAATCTTACATATTACTAAACCAGAAATTAACACTGAAAATAAAACAAAATAGAAGGAAACCTTACCCTGTAGGATGACTGATTTGAAGACTGCGTAGAAGATGCTGGAGCAGAACTACCATATTGCCAAAATAGTAGGAGTTCTTAAGATTTTACGTAACATTCAAGATGTACTTTTCCAGGGTGCCCATGAAAAATTCCACCCCAAATTTACTATTCTAACCTTGTTATCCTATGTCATGCATTTGTCTAATGAGTTCTCATATTCAATGAGGACATCCCTTTCTGAAGGGATTTTGCAATAAACAATTGCACATAAACAGAGCCTCTCCATTTATTACTTTAAATCTTCTGAACATTGAAAAGCGTATAAGGTGTGACCATTTTCTTAACACAGACAATTGATGTAGCTAGTTTAACAGCTTTGAACTGCTCTTCCTTTCTTTCCTCACCTTCCCTCCCTACCCTAAAAGGGCCTTATCTATATTAACTATGACTTACTTGAAATTTAATCCTCCAAGTCGCCTTCAGCATAAAATATGCAATATCCCAATTCTATTGTTACAACTTTTTTTTATTTTTCTGATATTAACAAGAAGACAATGCAGCTGGTTTGGTTACTAACGCCTTTGATTTTTATTTAAAAGCAAGTTTCAGGGCTTTGCTAATGAGCATGTGAACATACAGCAAGTCTTAACAATACTGCATTTTATTGGGGTGAAAAAGTGTTCAAAAATAGATGCTCATTAGTGTTGTTTTTCTCTCTTGCTTTTCCAACCAGCTCACTTATAAAAAACAGACTGTTGTTGTTAGTGGACTCTCCAGGTGACATGTTTAAGACAGACACTCAAACTTTTTATTTAGAGTGCGAGAGATGTTCTTAAGTGATAAGACAGACTGCCAGGCCTCTTTCTTTTCTATAAAGAAGAAAACTCTGCCAGACTGCTTCTGACCTAACCCCATTCGTTTTTCCTGCAATGACAACTGATAGAGAATGAAAGCACCCTCTGGAACACGGAGGGTTCAGTTTCCTTTGGCAGTGGATTTGATTGGAAGCAAACCTAAATTATTCCACTTCAAAGGAATGACTAAAGAATATTTTTCTGGAATGTAAAAAACATGCACATTAACCAAAACCAACCTTCACAAGAATCCTAAAGCGTAATATTGCTTAACCAAAAAAACCACCCCAAAACACAACCAACAAAACAGACCCAAAACAACCACAATGCTACTAATTCAGGTATGGAAATTGGTCAACAGTACCTTAAGATCTTAAGTAATATATTAACCTTAAGTAAGGTGGGATGTGAGGGATGGCGTAGGGGAAAGGTATCACGGTATCACATAGCATTTAGTAATGCCACATGAGAAACTTACAACAAGTATTCCTAAAGAGGAGGAATGTATATGACCATCACGGCTCCCTTAAAATCTATAGTCTGTTCCTGTTCTCGTTAAACAAAAATTCACTACAACAATTATTACTTTTCTATCATTTATTTCAGTTAGGCAAGATACTTCACATTGCTGTATTCACCTGTGTGTGCCCTCTGCAGTCCTATCATTTCATCTACCTAGTGTGCCTTTTCTGGGGCAAAAATCCATGTTGTTTTTCCACATACACAAATAGCAAACATTGGTTAAACTAAAGCTTTTTGACAATTTATTAACATTATTAGGCTTGAGAAACAAAGTGAATTTTTATTCAAAATGTAAACATTAAGATAATTTTAAAATGTTAGTGCTCACCAATAGGAAGAACAGTCCTTTTTCTGCCTTTTTATTTCCATGTATTTATTGATAAATAATGCACTGCAAAAAGTCTTTGTCATTTGAGTCACCTGAAGAAGTTCTTATAATATTCTTGCACTGTTATAAATAAAAGATGGAGATAGCCTCATATTCGAAGTTTTCACCCATTAACATACTATATACTTCACTCAGAATGTTATCTGTGAATGATACAAACAATAATCTTGTTCTGAACTGGCTCACATTATTATGATGAAATATCACAAACAGTAATTTCTGAAACTTTAAAGGGGGTGGAAGGGAAAAAACCCACCACATAGAAATCTTGCACAAAATGCATGCCTGTATATAAATACCCAAAGTTACTGTAGGAACAAGCAGCAAAATATAGCAAGGACAAATGCAAAGTTTATTCCACATATACTACAATTAATCAACATGTTAGGGAAGTATCAAAATTTGTACTATTAACATATGGCAACAGTTTATTGATACAATACATTGCAATAGAGTAGTCTCACTGGAAAAGGCTTTTAAGCTGCAGACAGTGCAATTGCATTAAATCTTAATTCTTCTGGGTCACGTTCCATGAATTTCTTGCAAACTTCTATTGCATCCTAGGGAAACAAGTGCAAGCAAACAAACACCAAAATGAAAACCAATATAAATCATATTTATTTTAACCCCCCGCCCCAACTGAAACGTGAGGATATGCTTTATAAGAACTATGCTCAAAATGGATTTTTCCATAAAGGTTCACCAAATAGTGTAACAAATCTGAATAAACTGTATTTCTGAGATGAGTTACTACTATTCAAGATTATTTACAGTGCTCATATGGGCAGTCTAAAAGAGAAAAAGTTTTATGCAGAACCTAAGCAATGATGATTTTTGTGACTGAGTATTACTTTGTGCAACAGACGTGTTGCTTTTCTGACTTTTTAAATACATCTTTGAAGTTTGTCTTTACTAGTACTGCTGCATTAAGAAATTTCTCCTTTGTTTCAAGATGAATCTAAGCTGTGTGGGGTAACTGAAAGATTTTAAGTAATTCCTTCATCTAGCTCTAGGGTGCAATCTGCAGAACACATGTTATCAGTAAAACAGAAATTAGCCACATATGAATTAAGGAAAGCTTTATCCAACCTCTTCCCCTGTTCAAACAAAAGCAATACAGACATTAGTCTATGCTACTAAACCATAAAATAGTTTGGGTTTTTGTTTGTTTTTAGCCTTTCTGGCTTTTTTTGTAATGCTAATCTAGTCTGGATACCATGAAAGTCAGATCTATGCATTGCCTACTCTCAACTTCAACTTCACATCATCCTGTGGGGATGACAGTTTATCCTCTCAAGTAAGCATATCCATTGCCAATTAATTTCTCACCTAAACAGCTCCTGACACCCAAAAGAGGCTGGGAAGCTGGAGAAGAATGATTATTAGGAAGACTCAGAAAGGAAATCAACTTCTGTCTAGCATGACACCTATCAAATTATAACTAAACTGAAGGAAAGAGAATGACAAGTTTTAAGTTTTCAATCTGGTAACTTCACCTTGTGTACAACTTGAAAGGAGCAGGGATATGTATGAAAATCTCAGCAGAGAAGACAAGTAAGTCTGATCTTCTTTTACAGTCAACCTTTCTGACATTTCTCTTACGATACTCTGTCATCCAGAGTTACATATTTCAAAATATCTGTTTCTAGAAATGAGTAAAACTAATTTTGTCTCACTATCCCACTCACTCTATTCGTCATCCAACCATAAATATAGCAAGAATTGTATGAGTATTTTCAGATATGTATTTTATACACTTGGAGGAAATACAGCAAGAATTTTATGTAACCCCATGAAAGAAAGGTTCTCTATTCCTACCTCTAAAAAAGAATCGTCGCTAGTTTCCCCGTGGTTTATTGGAAAAGGCTTGCGCCCATCTGTTGAAAGTCAAAGCAGGATTGAACAACACATTTATAAAATTATAAAAGCTTAATTTTTCCAGTTAAAACTATTTGAACAGATTTTTTTAGTACTTCACGTTCAAAAATACTATTTCATTTTTCATAGAGGAATCACACATGCAGCAAGCTTTTCCCTGGTCTCTCCTCCACTTCTGACTGCTTCAACCAGTATCACTATGTACAGGCTGTTACATTAAAAACAAAATCCAATCAAAACTATGAAATACTTTATTTGAAAGCTTCAAGACTGTAAGTTGCTATTGTTTTACTGCTGGCATAGTACTTAAGTTTTTCCAGTAGAGTAGAAAAATTTCAACTATGCTTGATGGATTTACCCAGACAGGCAGCTGTACATCTGTGGTCTTTGACAGCTGTGATCAGGGACTCCACAACAGAACAGAATAACAAACCCACTAGTTTGAAGAGTATGGCATAACTGGAATGTTTCTCTCATTTAAAATAAATTTCATTTAAAAAAAAAACAACCTAGTAGCTCTAAGTATTCTGTACTTTCTTAGCACTTAAAAAGGGATGCTATAGCAATTTTTTCCTCCCTTTTGCAATATAATAATGCTATCATTATCAGAATTTTAAAAATAATTTCATTCATAGAAATATGTTTCAGGTTATTTTCAGAGTTAACAGTATGAAAACATTTGTCAGGGTATCCTAAGTATTTGCTAGACTAAAATCCCTTTTGGCTCTTTTCGCCCTGTAAAAAGACCCTTCCCTTTCCAAAGATGCCACCAAAGTTGACAATACTTCCAAGCTACATTTTTCATAAGTAAAAATAGATTCGATGTTGGAAAACTTTTGGATTTGCATGAGCAAGATTGTTCACAATTCTAACAACGATGACTGAAGAAACAACAATGCAAAACCCTCAGAAAATGCCAGGGAAACAGAACTGCTGCAAGCTAAGTTTGATTAGACTTTTGTGTTTTTTACATACATCTTGGCAGAAAAACATTTTAATTTCAGTGTCTATAAATAACATGTTTTCTATGGAAAAACATTGTAAGCATTTAGCATCCATGTGTTTCCTTTGTACTTTCTGCCTGCCAACGCCCACGCACTGCCAACAGTGACTGAAGCCAGTGAATCAATTGAAAAACCTTCTCCCATTAGCCTACTTTTAAGTTTTGGTTTTTTGGTTTTTTTTTTTTTTTGCTTCCTTCCGCTGGTAGAGAGAAAAGTTATTTTAAGAACAAAAAAATAGTAATACTGGCATTCCACTGTACAGCAGAGATAAATGCCTCTTCTTTTTCTAATTCTTTTTTTAATTTTAAGAAAAAATTCAAATGGTTTTTATCTTGCATCATACCTACAGAAAATAGCTAAACATGGTCATCATACTCTGTAGTATGCATGCATTTTAAGCAGCGTAAATTAACGGACAATGAAAATGTGTCATGAAAACAGTAGCACACCATTAAAGAAGAGCAAGCCATCCATAATGCCTTGAAATTTGGAGTCATAAAGCATTTATATTGCATCCTACAGCACTTACCTTTTTGATCTAGTTCACTGACACACATACAGCATCATAAAATACAGAGATGTGTGCCTATTGTTCATGACTTATCCCTGATAGCACCCCTTAGATCAATTTAATATTAATATAAGCGCTTCTTATATACCACTTATGTCCCAGGTTGCGATTAGTTATCACCTGTTAAGGGCACTGCTTAATTACATGTTGGTTTTCAAAAGATAAGAATGTTATCATCATAAAATACTGCAAAAATTATGTTAGGAAAGACCAGCGACTTGCAGTTTTTAAATGCTGATCTACTTGCTGGTTTCTAAAGAGCCTGCAGCAAAATGTAGTTGCCCAGCAACATATTTAAGATTGGAGTCATTAGAGAATATCTAAGCAGAACTAAAGTGCTACACAATCTGAAGAGGGAGAAAATAGCTGCAATTCAGAAAATAAAGACTACTGTTGTACAGTAACTGTCTAATGACCACAAAAGAGTAGAGGAAAAAATGACCAATCTATGAGTTGCAGAATATCACTATCTGTTAGTACCCTGACTACATACTTTCAGTTTAAACTGTATCACACTACTCAATACAGCTAACACTGCTAAAGCAGCATACAGTTAATTTAATACAAGCAATGCAGCAGGGACATAAATATAACCAGTTTCCTCTGAAACTTTGAGTGTTCATCAATTCTTTCTTGCTTCTTGTTCTTATAAATGATAACAGAAGTTTTGAGGCAGTCTAGTATTCTGTACCATTTTATCTTAATAGGAGGGAGTTTAGGGAGGAGAACAAAAAAAAAAAAAAAGGGAAGAAGGCTGCAACTGTTTGACAGAAACTCACAGACCCTAAGTTGCAGCTGAAAACAACCTAAGCCCTACATAACATCATGAAATCTCTCTGAAACTCTGACAGTTAACAGCATCACTACTTTCATTTGTTTCAAACAAATGGAGAGAGCAGATAAAAAGGTGTTCTTACCCAATTCATAGAGATGACCACCTACATTAACTAATGCAATAAAGTGAAGGTCTACTTTTTCATCTATACTTGGCGCCTGCAAGACAAAACAAGACAAAAAGAAATTGTGTTCACGAAAACTTCTATCATGATATGATTAATGAGCATGTATCATTATAATAGGCAAAACACTTGGGCAAGAGAAATCACAAGTGAGAAGCACATTCTGGATCTATACAGAATGGCGGAAGTCACAGTGAAGATCATTCTGGAATATGAAGAAGCTGTCTGCAATGCATAGATCAATAAGAATATATACAGTAAAGTATCTTGAAGTATTTCCAATTATAGCTTTATATAAAAGCTTTACTTTTCATTAGTGAATTAAAAGGAAAATCAGCTCAAATACATTAACATCAAAAATAGATATTCATATAAATAGCAACATCTTCACTAACCCATCACCCATAATAAAGTGATGCAGGGCTCAACTCTGAACCTGTAATAATTTAGAATTAAAAACATTCATTTGGTAAAAATATCTTTTTCTTCATAAGCCAAACACAGTTGAGTTAACCTGTTCTCTCTCCACCAGCAATCAAAAGAAACAGCTTACACATCTTAGGTGGGGAGGAAAAAAAATAACCAGACTTGTCTAGACTGAATTTTCAAAGTGGCATCATAGTAATCATACCCAGAAAGGACTGAAGTCCAGTGAGAGCACAAAGCGACATCAGATAAAGAATGGTTATTTTTGGTAAAGATCTATCTAACCCAGTATTGCATTGCCAACTACAGCAAACAAAAGTTTTTTCAGAAGAATACTGCATAATGCTGCAGCAACCCACATTCCCAGTGTCCACTAAGCCACGGATTTTGAACTTCTGTGCCAAAAGGAGCATCATCACTGTTGTGTTCAATAGCAATTGATGGTGTTAATTCCTTCTCAGTCCATCCAGTCTGCATCTGAACTTCAATTCACAATTTAAGATGATACTGTTTTGAGCTAATGGGAAAAAGTGACTCAGTTTTTCTTAATTATCAAGAATATGATTTGTGTGAAAATACATTTCATGCCCTTTTCTTTCATCTTGTAATTACTGCTAGCCTTAAAAGACCCCAAAAGTTTGCCAGAAACAGATTAGGGTGTAAAATGTGTTGTAGAATCTTACACTTGCATCATCTTTTCAAGACTGGGTTAAAAGTTCCTTTTTCCTGAGTTCAAGAGAAAAGACTTTAAAAGATGACATAGGCTGAAGAAATTTAGCAAACAACTGGAATAATAAGGCAAAGGACAAGATGTCACTGTAAGTCCTTCAATACATCAAGGCAGCCAAAGAACACAGCATTAAGGAGGAACCACCATCAGTTTACAGAAATTCTATATGGCAAGCTCAAAAATTAGAGGACAATAAAAATAAAACAAAACCTCACACAATTTTCCCTCACTCATTTGAGATTTATCTCCATGGCCAGTTAAAGTGTGAAAGGCCCAAATAGCATGTTTCATCATTGCTTCAGACAGCCTAGAATGGAGAAAGAACATTCCAGCCACTGAAGATGAGGCAGCTATCAGAGGAACAAGAGGACCTTTCCACCAGAACTCCAAGCAGTCTAAGTGAAATGGCCTTTGATAATTTTGTTTTACAGAAGGCCAAATAGAGCCAGGGCTTAGAGAAAACAAGCAGCCTCAGGAACTTGACTACCCCAGTTGTAAACTTCAAAGGACTACAGGTTTCCTAACTTCCTTAAAACCACACAAGACAGTAGCTAATAACCATTGGCACCTTGTTGCTATTCCCACTGATCAACCAACTTTTTACAGACATCTAGACTGTGGTGCTGCAAAAATGTGCAAGCAGGCAAGGCTGAGCATCCCTGTAAAATCCCCCATTGCCACCTAATTCCCTTCATAGACATATAAATTTAGAGATGCTCACTATTCAATTAAACCTACCAACTGAGAAATCTGGGCTTAAGGAATTTCAGGGTTAGGGGAAAGACCATACCAGTGGGAAGGAAACAGCTTAACATTTAAAAGGTTGCATCTGAATATACTCCACCTGGGCTCAAGGTGATATGAAGTAGAAGAGCACAAACTATCACTATTTCAGAGGACTTTGAGATGTTCAGGATTTGATTTTTTATCACATATAGGACAAGATACAGTTGCCCTTTTGACCATTTTGAGGGTTAGGTTGTCTGTCAAATTCTAATAAACACCCTTTCTATAGAGAGACGCAACTGGCATGCTTGGAATGCTGAGCTTATATACAGAAAGAAGATGGACAGGAAAGCCATCAAAAAAAGCATGATTAACTTTTCATAAGAGTTTAGAGACAGACTCCAATAGAGACCTGCTGAGTTTTTGTACATGACTAATCTAAATAACATGCTTGCATTGTGCTATTGCCACAACCCGTGAGAAACGTTGTGTTTTTAAATTTTTAATTCCCCAACCTCAAGAGACAGAATGAAAGTACCATGCCATTATTGAAGTTTCTACCACATGTTCTAATGTAGGCAGTATCCTTCCCTTGTGATTTCTTTTCATTTAATCTAGATAGTAGTAAAGTTGATCTGTACCATTTCTTGAAAAATTAGGCTTTCAATAGTTTTTGACAGAAAACTAATTGCATAATCATAAGAACAGAGGGTCTGAAGAGTCATGATGACTTAAAACTTTATATTATAAAAATCTGTTGCTTATAATTTAGGCAAACAAGTGATTGGATTCAACTTTCCTAATGTGATTAACCTGATTCAAAATCCCCCCGCCTCTCTGCTCCTTAGGGAAAAAACCCAACACATTCATATGTGTGCACACGCACATACACACACACACCCCCCACATACAAGAAGAAGCCTAGACAGGCCAATTTTTACTTCACTGGGAAGCTCTGGAAATTCTAACACTTGAACCAGAAGATTTTAAATTTCAAAGGAATGGAAAAAAGAGGGAATGTCAGCTTCAGGGATATTTCTTTTGTGGTCTCCCTGAAAAGCTAGACCTTTGGCCAAGTTTTCAAGTTTCTAATAAAGTGTCTGTGTGAATGCTTAAAAGAACAAGAGAACATAGCTTTAAGAAGTCTGCCTGCATGTTTGTTACTAGGTAGTATTTTTTAGAACAGTTACAGAGGATTTTCTCTTGATTACTCTTCGTGTCAAAGACCACAGTAACACAAACATCAGTCAAGTGTTGCAATGACCTGTTTCTCTACATTTTTTCACTTAAAAGGCCACTCTGCGCAAAAGGAGACAGCAGATTTGAAGGACCGCATGTATGAACCACAAGGAAAGAGAAACACATAGGAGTTCTAAATAAGATGATTGTCTAATCAGAATTTGGAACTAACCTATGAGATTCAAGACTCGAAGAGCCAGGGCACACAATGAAGGAAATTTATTTATTGTTTTCCCATCCAGAAAAGACAGAAAGAGGACAAATACCAGTATTTGGATAGCTTACAGAAACTCATGTTATGGTTGCAACCTTGGAATAAGAAATAAGTTTTGGTAGTATGGTTAGTAGATATCGCTTTCTCAATGTATCTCTTCTAAAGAAAAACCACCCGTAAAAATAAAAACCAGAAGACTTGAAAAATGATTTAAAGAGGAAAAATACAAAAAGTTTAGTGCACAAAGTGATGGTTCTGAGAACATCACCTCTATTGTCGTTTTTACTCAAGTAACTGAGGTAATGCTCAATGATAGTAACAGAGGGTATCTTAATGAAAACCCACTCTCACATACAAAAGTGACAGTCAAGGCCCTCTAATTTTGGTTACTACATTAAAAGCACTTAGATGACAAAGTCCCAGTTTTTCAGAGCACTTGACTATGTTCTCTGGTAACCTAAACATTCAAATTGAACAATAAACAATTGCTGACTGCTGTGAGAAGTCAATTTTAATGTTAGTTCATGCTATTCAAATAGACCATTTACATTTCTTCTATTCTTCACTAGCAGATTTCAAATCCGTAATTAAAATGGCACTTCCCAAGGTTTTTATAATACAAACAATAACCCTTCCTACTCCTTGTACTGAGAAATTCCTTTACCTTTCACTACTGCCTATTGCCCTCTCCTCACGAGCTAAAACAATCTTCTTTCTAGTTATTGCACCAAACTTCAGAAACTCAACGGTACACTCCATATCACTGTTTGTTCAAACATATCAACCTGTCCAATCAAGCATATTTCTTTACCTATGCAGTTTATTTTTCTAATGCACTTAGACCACTATCCCATTCTAAAAGACAATATTCAATTTTTATGCATTTGAAATTCTTTGACCTTCAAATGTTGCAAAGTTAAAACAAAACTGTTCATCAAATTTGAAGTGCAACTGGTTTCTCTTCCCCCAAGCTGCATTTCTGGGACCAACTCACAACTGGAAAAAAAAAATTGTCTTCCTTTCAGGAATCTACTGAACAAGCCTCACCACATCCTGCTTAAAATTTATTTGTGAAAGACCACATTGTAAAAGCAGATTCAATGTTACATGACAGACTTCAGACAACTTCTTCTAACTAAATCTTCTATTTTTACTATTTCCTTACACTTGCATTGGAAAGAAAGGTGCAAAGCAAGAAGCTTCACAAACCAGTTTAGCAGAATGCTTTACAAGTGTGCAATATAAGTGTGCAACAGAATGCAATACAAGTAGTAAATGGAAAAGGAAAAAAAATGCCACTGGTGTTAAGTCAAGAAACTGGCATCTGGAGTCTGTCGGGTTCTGGAAAAAGAGCACTAAAGACTTATAAGGAAAAGACAATTTTGCAGAACCTTGAGGATAAAAAATTTCAGCTACAACCAACTGAAAGATCATTATGAAAGTAACTGCAGCCTAAGAGGAGAAAAAACCTTAGGAGTTTAACTATACAAACGAGTTACAAGAAGCCAAAGAAAAACATATCCAAAAATGAAGTTTACACGACGTATGGTTTAGATTCAATAAATTCTGAAGGGGAAAAAGTGATGTAATTGCTACTGGGTAGATTAGGCTTCTGTAATTTCCATTTTGCAGCATGGAACGTGCTTGGGCAAATATAATGTGTAGGACTGTGAAAGGCATTTGAGTCTTGGTCAAAGTACTGCAATTAAAACAAAGATCACTGGAATGATGATCACAAATTTTAGGAAGATTATTTCTTGCTCATTTTCACAACACAGTGACATCTCTATTCATGCTCAATATACTGCAGTGAGTTTACGGTACTTGAAATGCTCTGGAGTTTCACAGTCCAACAACATACACAGCTTAATTTAGCTCAAAGCATCCCTTGCCCAGAATAATGAAAAAGAATTTCTATGAGAAAGGTGCTGAGGGACTGTCGTGAGTGCTGGCACAAAAATGGAGAAGTTTCTTTGCCAAGCATTTCCTTGTGTATGTTTCTGGTCTCCTGCCATGGTAGACAAGCTGTCTTGAGCTTATTATTTCCATGTTCCCAACCATAGATAGAATACATGAGTGTCAGGTGAGGTACAACTCCAAGCTGCTGGACAGCAGCATCTGATTTTGAATGGGAGGACGTCAAGCAAGAAGATGAAATTCAGAGATAGTTTCTACCAAGGATCAGAGTACCTCGATACAGAATGTTTATACAAACACATCTTAGATCCATAAGCAAGAAGAATTATTCAGGAGTATGCTACTCTAAATAGTTTTTTTCTGTTTTTTTTCTTTAAAGAACAGGAATTTCAGTCTGATCTAGAAAGTAAAAGGGAGGAAACAAAGAGCATGTTTTCAAATTTGAAAAGCGTATGAAAGATTCATAGAATTAGGAGATTAGCTTGACATATAAGAGGCAGCAACATACTTAGAACTACAAGAAAGTTCAGCTCTATCTTAAACAGAATATACAGGATGTTTTCCCATCCCCCCCTTTAAGAGCATAGATTTCTTAATAAAAGCAATACCAGAATGCTCATGTATTTCTTACACATTGGTCTCATACAATGCTGAGACCAATTCAGCCTCTTTGTACATCTATCAGAATGACCAGAGCTGTACTAATAATACTTGTTGACAGGACAATAAATTCTACCTTGTCATTCAAATTTCATCAAGCCACCTGAGGCAGTTCTATTGCAAAAAATGCTATCTGGTTTCTTGCATATTGAACTAATTTACATATAGGTTGTGTGTTCTAAAATTTTATTGGAAAGGCATGTACACAAAAGTCTAAATATGAGAATGATATTTTAGTTATCAAGAGATATCAGACTATTTGGTATAAAGTGATAAATCTTTGCATATAGGCCTTATAATTTTAATCTGTCAGATGAAGAGAGGATCTCAGGAAGTTATGGTGTAATATTTTAAAACTTTTTACTTGCAACCTTCTGTTTTGCCAAATACAATTGTATTAAAGGCCATTTAAAAGCACATGCTCACTGCTAATGGATGAGGAGTTGATTTAGACATTTTCTGAAGTAAGTAAAAACTCTCAACTTGGTTTTCTGCTATAATCCTAACAGGTTATGCTGTAATGTCCATCCTTAGGTAACTAATAATTTAATTATTGTTGAAGCAAATGGTCAATTAATGCTTTTGTTCTAGGCAGGCATACCCAAGCTCAAGTCTTTCTTAATATGTCTTTTGTTAACAACAAGCATATAGAAGTCAAATTCATAGAAGAACCCAGGTTTAAATCACAGAAATATGTAAAAGAATTTTCCAAGTTCTACTAAACAGTAAAATCCCCAGCTAAAATGTCAGACGTTTGTCAATGTCAATGAAATAAATATTAAATGAAGAAGAAGAAGCGTGAGCTGGGGAGAACTTAACCCTGTGCTTAACTCCACGCCTCCTCAAATCCTAAGGTATTTTTTTAACTAGCTCCAAATGATAACATCAAGAACGTTCCATACTTCTGAATTTTACAGGAGAGCCTGATACTTAATAATAGTAATTATTGTTCACATGAAGACAAAGCAACCTGGAAAAAAGTCTCATCTTAAGATATTTATCAGAGTAAAAGTCTATGAAGACATAGAAGCATTTGACACTAATTTTTAATAGCAGTAAAACCTTAAGGATTTCCACATGTGGGAAGACAGATCTGAATGAAAAAAAAATTATTTGGACCACTGTCAGAATAGTTATTTTGCCTCAGTTAAAGATCCACATACCTCAGTGAAGAATTTCTAGTAACACAGGTGAAATGTGGTCATTGTCAAAGAATGATAAAATCACTGTCCCAATTTTGCATTTAAGATCATTCATTTCACATATCAAGATGGATTTTTTTATTCATGTGTGCACTAAAAGTACAATCACTCTTTTAAAGCAGGATGAAATACCACTAAATTACTATCATTTCAGTGTTTCTGTTGGTGGACAGTTTAGAAATACTGGCTATTCTGTGCATGCAATTTTTTTTTCAGATTTTCAAGACACATTTGTGCTCTGTGAGTGAAGAAGGAAAAAAGTATAAGTATTTGATGACAAGCTTTTCTTATTAGAATGTCTTCATCTTAAACCAGAATGTATGCCTACAAACTGGATAAAGAAACAGATGTCAAGCGAGAAAGTAAACAGCCCCTTGGGATTACAGTAAACATTTTATCTTTACTGAAATACCCAGGGACCATTAAGCAAGACTTAATGAGAGAAAAGGAGACTAGGTCTAGGATAAGAGAACTTAAACCAAGCCTCAAACGCAGAAGAAATAATATCATGTGACAAAGAATTAGAAGCCCCTTGGTTTAGCACATCCAAATGAAAGACCATGAAGATGGGGTGAAAAGAAGAGGCTGGATGTGGAGCCTATGGCAAAAAAAAAAAGTCACTTCATGAAAGGCAAAATTTCCTCTATGCTTTGAGAATGACTTGGCATGTGTATTGAATCAAAACTACTTGGACAGCAAAGCATGGAATGATGTACTTTTGCTGTCCGACATGTGGGAAAGGAGAAAAAAAAAGCCCAGGAAGAAAGAAATCCTAAGAATGGTTGAGAAAAGACCCCAACAAAAAATGACGCCTTGAAGACTGAAGTTACATGGCAGAAGGCCAGTCGTGTCAGAGTAAGAAAAGACTGAAGATGGACTACACTTACAACAGAATGAAGCCCAACAGATGGAAGGCGTATCAAGGGCCGCCAACGACGAAGACGGATTGACGGACTGGTAGCCTTGGCAGGACCTACATGATTACGTTTGGCCCAGGAGAGGGATGCAGAGTGACACAATGGTGAAGCCTTCGTTCTGCTGTGGCTAACCTGAGGCTGCGATGAGGATGGTGGTGAAGACAGCGAGGACGATGACGACTACATAAACATTAAAAAAGAACATACTTAGCCCACTTAAACTTGAAGCAACATCCCTAAAAAGGCAACTGCAAAAATGGTCACTATTTAGTTATACTGTCTTTTAACTGCTCGAATCACACAGATAATAATCAAGAGCGTGTTGAATTTGAATGACAAGACAAAGGAACACTGAGAATAAGTGAAGACAATTCTGAAGTTTGTAATCAGATAAGCTAGAGGTTATTCACACCCAGGGAACTTCATAATATGAACACAAGTTAACTGACTCATTCAAGAGACAGACTGTTGGATAAGTGAGGAGGGAAGGGATTTAAGTATCTTCTCCTGGAAGGAATAGTTGAAAACAGAGAATGAATCAATTTTATCTACAGCTACAAAAGCTGTGAGCAACAGTTCTTTGGTAATTTGGGAAAGCTAGGTTGTGCTACTCTGGGATTTAAAATGAATCAAGTAACTACTGTAACAGAGCCCAGAGTTTATTTACTGTTCCATGTCTAACACAAAAAAAAAGCAAAGGAAAAGGGAAGCTTACCGTGGTGAGGTATGCAACTTCCTAAGTTTTTCACCTATTCTTCTAAAATAGCAGGCCAGTGGCAGTACTGCCATTAACACTCAGGATCCCTTTAGTATCCGTGGAAGCAGTAGGACTATGTTAAACCATTCAAATTGTTACTATTAGAAGAAAGACCACAGAAGTATTAAAAATGACTCTCAGCTCCAACTGACAAAGTTATAGTAAATATATTAAGACCAGAAAGGACCATTGTGATGATTTAGTTTTGATCTTCTGTCCCACAAAGGCCACAGGACCAAACAAGTTCAAGTTTTGTTTGAATCAGACATACTCACAAAATAAAAAATAAACATTCAAACTTAACAATTTTAGTACTGAAAAAAAAATCAGAATAAAAAATTCTATCAATCTTGCCTGTAGATATAGAGACAGTAACATTTTCATGCAGTTTACTAAGTACATTCCTGCTAAATGCAAAAGGAAACTTTCTGCTTAATGTTCACATGAACATGAAACAATGGATTACATTAGTTCATCTGGCCACGATGTCAAACCAGGAGCTCACCTTCAGCGTATCATCATCCACTATTACTTTCCCCTCTTAGAACATATAAACATGCACAATGTCATCTTCAGCCTTTTAGAGAACCCTCACCTTCTGCCAAGAAATAACATTTCTCTTTTGTGATAATTACGCAGATTTTATTTGGAATAAGAAGAATACTCCTTTGAAGCTAATCTAAAGGGCAATCCAGACTGTCCTGTGTTGATGTCTTGTGCTTTATTATCTCTTGATCTTTCTACACTGCCTGTAGGTTTTTGTGTGCATTTTAATCATAGAATCATAAGATGGCTTGGGTTGGAGGGGACTTTAAAGATTATCATCTAGTTCCAACTCTCCTGCCTTGGGAAGGGGACACCTTTCACTAGACCAGGCTGCTCAGAGCCCCATCCAGCTTGGCCTTGAACACTTCTAGGGATGAGCCATCCACAACTTCTCTGGGCAACCTTTTCCATCCACAACTTCTCTGGGCAACCTTTCCACAGTAAAGAATTTCTTACTAATATGTAATCTAAACCTACTCTCTTTCAGGCTGAAGCTATTCCCTATTGTCCTGCCACTACGTCCCTTTTAAATAGTTACTCTCCAGCTTTCTTGCAGGCTCCCTTCAGGTACTTGGAAGCCTGTAATTAGGTCACTGTTATTGTCTTTCACATCACTAAGAGATGTTGTTAAACAGTACAGATCTTAGAAGCAATCCCTAGAGACCCACTAGCAAACCTACTCATCAGTGATACCCCACTTATGTGCACTGAGACCTGCCAGCTGCTTGCAAGTCCATTAGCTGTACAGGCAGAACAGAAACTGCAGTTCCTTAAGGTATGGCCCAAATTAGGCATTCAAGGGAACGACTCTACTAGGGGCTGTGAAAACCCAGCATTAGATAGCTTCTCTGAAAAAAAAAAATCACTCATTAATCAATGCGTAAATGCCAGTTAAAAGTATTTACTTTCTTTGTATGAATTATTATTTTTGAAGCAACTAATCTTAGGGTTTTTTTGGGGGTTGTTTTTTTTTTTCTTCTCTTCCATCAAGAGTGGGACAATGAATTGGTTCTTTCTGCTCCCCTATCGATGACCTTAAAGAATGAAGACAGGCTTAGGACTTCTTCATGAAGAGCAAGCATCAAGTACAGTAGAAACTGTAGAGCTCAAAGATAAACATGGAGTGTTACCAAGTCTCATAACCTGTCCAGAGAACAGTTTTACACAGGTATGTCATTCTGATCCACCCCTACATCTCAGCAGCTACTCATAAAAGAGAACAAAACCAGAAAACCTTCAGTCCAAAAATGCAACTCCATGGATCAAGAGGAATTTAGCAATGACAATACTTTTATACTTCTACAAGAGAAGCTTACAAGAGTTTAATGGCTATTACAATCTGTCTCTACTACTGATTTCTTTTCCATGTTCTTCACTTGAAGAACTGATCTAAAATGAGACACTTTACTTTTAGATAACATATCAGATGGATTTAAAACATTTTTTTCTCAGCTTGCCTAAGGAAATTCAAAATGATGACTTATAAAACAGTGCTTTTAGAAGTCCCCACAGCCCACAGACCTCCCCGTGGAGGAAGGAACATGTAAGATTAGAACCTGCTGTGAGGCAGAAATTTAAGACTTTTGCTGACTAGACAGTTCATGATAAAAGGCAAGAGACACTACAGCCTGTTTTACAATTTTATAAGCTGCTGCCATCAGAACAGATAAGATTGTTATCTTCCAAGAATGTACAATATAGTACCTGTTTACTGAGAAAGAGTTGAAAATAATGAAACCGAAAAACTTGCTAAGAGTATGAATTTACTCTGGCTCTGATGCATTCCATTGACTGGACGTTGTTAAACTGTAAATTTGTGCGCTAGAAAAAATCCTGGTTTTTAGCACTCCTGTGTAATTACTGTGAAATCAATTATAAGACTTCGAAGAATACCAAATTTAAGATTTGTTTAACAGTACACAGATGACCAGAATACTGCATGATTTTTTTACAAAGCCTTTTTTACCTTTTGTTACTACTTCTACCACGATTCTACACTTCTACCATTCTTATTGATGGCACTTATTTGTTTTCCGGCCAATATTGCTAAAACAATGCAATTTTAAAATGCCCCCTGCCAAAACTTAACAAGATCAGAAAAGACTAGGTTTTCAAAACTGAATTTATAACACAGAATGAAGTTTGGAGCAACTAATATTTTAATATTTCTAGTCAGTATTTGTCCTAATTTTAAATTCCATTCATTGAATCTTTTTGTCATTTACTTCTTGTACTAGTGAGTCCCCTAGTGAGATCAACTAATAGAAACTTCCTCTCCATTTAAAATATAAGTTCACATTTCTGGGAGTGAAATTTTCAGAAATGGTATATAGGAATTCTGGAAAAGAAAAGTTAATACTGGATTATGGCTAATTAACAAGGCTGCAATTGCCAGAAATTTCTATGCATTGCTTAGCTATGTGAACAGAAGTTGTTTTCAACTGAATATTAAAAAAAAAATTAAATTCAAATTATATGCCAGTATTACTATGAAATTAATGTTAAATACACATATCTGAATAAAGGATACAGTCACACATTTCACATTTAATTTAAAATATGAAAGACAAATCATAACTTGAGACACTCTATTCAAACAAGACTTATTAACCACAGAAACTGCAGAGAAGAGAGCATCAGTCTAACTTCACAAGATGAAAAGATCACAGGAGGATATTCCTGTGCTGAAAATTATAACAGGTTAAATATCTGAAGTGGTAAAACAAAAGCCCTGAAATAGAATTAAATGTTATTGTCATAGAAACCAATAAGCACATTAAGTTTATTGTTTGTAATGCAAAAAATACATTATAAATAAGTTAAAAGCTTCATGGAGTAGGTCTAAAAAAAATGTTCACGCAATTACCATCTGCCCCAATCCAAAACTCATTCCTATATATAGCCAGTTATTAAACCCTAGAGTGACTTAAATCTAAATCTAAAAGGAATCACATATAAAGTTTGTCAGGCACCAAGTGCTGCGCTTTTGCAAGCATCTGAAAGTACAGACGTTTCATAGTGCCAAGAAGCTCATGACTTAGCTCATGCTGAAACCTGTCAGGTTTTAGAAACAGCGGTCTGAATGCTCATCTTGCTTGGGGAACTCAATTCACCAAAGTATCTCAGTCCACGTCCAATACACTAAAGACCTGACAGGACAAAGCAGCATCTGGTATTGCATGATCATTTCTTTCTGAGAAGAAATATATGTTACTGATTAACTTGTTAGTGGCTACAAAAATCTATCTGGAAGCTCAAGTTCAGGGGAAAGTTCAAGCCCATGCCACCTTCCTCTTAGGAAGTTTCCCTGCCTATCAGCTGACAAACGATGCTGGGACTGGGGCTTTCTTCTTTCCTCCGTTTTGAAGTTGCATCACTGTGTAGAAAGAAATGCCAGTTGCACTGGGACAGAGATTAAATTAGCTTCAACTGCATACCAACACCCCTGGAAACTCGGGAAACAGAAGGAGATACAATGCTTTCAGTCTTGCTCATTGTTTCATAGGCACAACCCTGGGATCAGAGGCACTGACACATGTTCTGCATCTGCTCAGTTGCATTATTCCATAAGCGAGCAGTAACTCCTCCCAACAAACTGTTATACAGTTCCCATACACTAAACCCCGGAGCACAGATGGGGGAAGGTTGAAGTGACAATAAAAAGTGCAACTTTTCCAGCCAAATTTGCAATATAAGGGTTATTACAGCTTTAAGATTACAGTCAGAGAAGGTGTACTTAATATGTATCATTTTCCGCCACCACCTTCTGAAGGTTTTTTTGTTTTGCTTAATTGATTGCTCATTATTGAATGAAACGCAATGTTCCAAAAGGTCTATATTACTATTCAAACTAAGTGTTTTTCTTCCTTAGAAGTAATTATCCTTAGTGAGGTTTTTTATATACAGATCAAATCTATGTATCACAGCCTGAAAAAAATCCTCTTCCTTCTCAAGTGCTTTAAATCTTCTAACAGCATTTCAAGTCTGTTTTGGTGGTTGTGGTGAAATCTTGAGAGACATTAAGTTCCTTCAAGGTTTTACAAGACGATAAGCAGCCAGACAGAGGAGTCTGACAAAGGAAGAATTCCACAGAGGCAGAAAATGCTTCATGAGCTCATCTCCAACAATACACCACAAAATTCGCATGAACTAGAGGCATTATGAGTATTTCAACTGCAAGAAAAACCTTGTTCCTAACTGGAACTTCCTTACATGCAACAGAAGTCTGTATAACATGCAAATTCTTGGGAAATTAAGGTTCATCATCTCCAGCGCTCACAGACCTAATTGTGTCAACATTACAATAATCAACATCAGTACGTATTTAAGCTGAGACTACAGTTTTCAAACCAAACTGGGCTACATGTGTTAGGTGATCAGCATCTGTGCCAGTAAGTATAATCAGCCCTTCTGAAGCTGGTAAAAATAAAATATTTACAGTATACTCCATGTCAGTTTAATCCATCATTAAGAATGGACAATATCTCAAGAGTATTTCTTTGCTAGGCATAAAGGTAAAGACAAGAAAAACTGTGAGATCAGAGCACCCCAAAAAATATTTTAAAAATTAGTGATAATTTCTCTCTCCCTAAAGACCTAAATTTAAGTTCTATGGCCTCTGTTGGCAAAAGTCAAGCTAGATTATCACAATGGTGACTTCTGTGATCAGAAATTACTGGTATTACAAAAAAAATGAAAATTTCATGTTAGGAAGCTCTTCAAAAACTAAATTAACTAGACTTTTTTTAAAATAGTTTTTCCCTCACAAGATTTTTTGCCTTAAATAAATTGAACATTGTTGCAACACCAAATACTACATTTTTAGTGCTTCCTTGAGCAAAGTTAGGTGACACAACATTAATTCTCTGAGTAGCTTTAGCCATACTGGTAAAATGTTTAAAGTCTTAAGAATTGTAAATTCTTATCATTTCCATCCCCCAAATTAGTGGCTGGATAAGTCAAAAAAACAGAGAGCCAAACCAGTTTCTCTTTTAACTGAGGGAAAGAGGCTGAGTGTGAACTTGACCATCACCTGTCACACACTGCTATACCCTACTGCTTACTGTCTCTTACACAGGTAGTGCAAAAATAGGACAGGAAGTATTATGGATTGGAGAGATGCAAAAAAGCTCCCAAACAAGCAAAGCTAAACTTATGGCAATTGATTGGTAGAGAAGTTGGATGCAAAACTGTAGAAACATTTAGTTACTTTCACTTATTTATTTCTTAAAAACTTGTTATGTAAATTCATGGGTTGCTTTATGGGTGCGAATATCCTCTATAGTTATGTTTCATCCTAGAAATCAGAATTCCTTCATACAGATGTAACAGTTAAGCATAAGATCCAGAATAACAATTCAGAGCAATACTGTACTAATACCTTATTAGTTATTTGCTTGGTACAGAAATCAGAGTAATGCACGTCTCAAACACTGACATGTTAGATAACATGGCAATGCAATGAGTTACAGACTAACCAAGTACAATTTCCAAAACACTTCACATGATTCTAGTTAAGCACATTTTTACACTTCTACGGTGTAGACTGTAAAAGAGAAAATGCAATAACTAACATTTTTAGGCAACTTCACCACCTTTACAAGAAAGATTACATGCTTGTTCTGTAATGTTAAGCTAAACAAAAATCATCTAAAAACAGCTATATAATTGATTCTATATTCTCCCAAGATGCAAATGTTTCTTTTGAACACCATGGATTATTCAGAAGAAACATTGAGAAGTATGGGTGATTTAAGAAAAAAATCCCACCACATATGCTCTTGGCAGGAGCAAAAGGGAAGCTCTTTATGTTTCTTCTCTAACAATAAATTTTAATGCCCCAGGGAACCAGAGATCTTTGAAAGTTCAAGTTTTATAGCAGTTGGGAACAGAGTGTATTGACTCTACTTAGTTCCTGCCAATGTTAACGACTGTTACTGTGATCAAAGTCTAACTTAGTGCATTCCAGGCAAGATTATAGTTCTCAAGACACACTGAACAAGTTTACAGACTACAGTTTGCAGTTATGTTTTGAGTTAAGGAAGAAATCAAGCTGTGGTAGCATTTTTAGTGGCTGCCAACTTCAATTCATGTTAAAAATATTCCTGATCACACTTGTGAACAAAAAGTATATCTAAGTAAACACACTGATGTGTGCAAGTATTTCAGTTTTTTGTAAACATCTGAGACTTCTTATTTGTGACTTTTGACTCTCTGTCAAAACCAGTTTTGATTTTCAAAGGCTGATTTTTCTACCATCAATATTCTTGATAGAGGTCTAATGAGGTGCGAGAATGTTGTTTCCATTTGAAGTAGCAGCTCAGATTCAGGATCTCAGTCCATCCAATTCTGAGCTTCATTTAGCTCAACATATAGTTCTAGTAGCCAAAGCTGTCAGTTGGTAATTAAATGTACAAAATGTACTAAAACAACTAAAACAAAACACCCAAACAGAACCCAAGGCAGTATTTTCTGTGCCCTCCCTTAATAGTTGATGTATTTTATACTACAGTTCTGTTTTATTCTCTCTTCTATAACAACTAATAACTGAAACACCCTAGGTTAAATTTCACTTAGTTCGACATTGTCAACAGCCTCTGAGGAACAGGAAAGAAAATACACAAGTGTCAGTGCTCCTAATTTTCTCCTAAAAATTTAGGCCATGGACAAAATCAAAAATTTTTACTACTGTCTAACCAATATAATCCAACATAGGTATTTTAAGTAGCCATGCCACTTGTGTTTATTTGCTTGACTGAAACATTATTTTCAGCCATGCTGTAACAACACTTAAACAAGTAAACTTCCCAAAGACCACATATCACATTTTGCTAAACAGTAAAGCATAAATCTTGCTAAAACTCCTCTGTCCAAAAAGACTTTAACCTCAAACAGAAAAGTGGTTCCATATGATGCAAGTTCCACATGACATAGTAAAAAGTTCAGTCCATCATTTGAACTGTACAACAAAAAGTGACATGGAAAGCCATTTATCAGCAGTTGGTGATACCTTGATGTTGCACAAACAGCCTGCCAGTTACTTAAGACCACAGCTATTTGAGTATTTGCTGCCCACAGAAGCAAAAGCTGATGTAAGTCTAGTCTAAAAATTTTCTCCTCTCTTCCCAGGAGTGTGCCTTTAACATCTCTGTGCCAGCATTACCTCCAACAAGGCTAAAAGATGAACTCCTTCAGGAAGGTGCTTGGGAAGCTCATGGAAGACAGAAGATACTGTAGGTAATCTGACAATCCACAACGATTTCAACAGTCACAGATACACACAGATAGCCAAAACTTCAGATACTATTACCAAAATAGCACTTAAACAAGAGTCAAACACGTCAAACCATTTAGAAACGTAGAAATTGAATACAAATTATTCTCCAGACCTAATTCCTTGACTAAAGGCCAATTTATCTTTTAAAAAGAACTTCATGTGGCATAGCTTGTCATTTTCCTTACTGTAGGATTAAGCTGTAATAAAGCACAGTTGCAAAAGTAGTGGATATAGATTCCAGTAAAAAGACAGCAAAACAAAAATATCTTCTACTCACATTATTATATCACATATTAAAAAAGTCATTTATTTCAGGAATCAGCACAGATAATATTTTCTACCTGGAGTAACTTCCCTCAACCATATCAACTTCCCTCAACTTCCCTCGCAGCATATTGTTTACCTGAGCTAAACAATTTCTACTGGTTAATTTCTATAACAAGTGTGCCTTTGCATTTTTCTCCTTTCCTACGCTCTCAAGAAACTATACTGAAACTTTATATTATTATTGCAAATGAGTAGGTAGGATACAAAGTAAGTTTCTTCCCCAACTCCAAATTCAAAAGGGCCATTTGTTCTGCAAAAGACTTTAGATCTGGACGTTTCTCTCATGTAATAACTTTTTCCCATTTTCAAAAAAATTTCCTGTCATATTTTCTGATCTGTTACGTTAAAATAGTTACTATTTTGTTTTGAAAGAAAGGAACTGGAGATAATAATAATCAAAAAAAGGTTAGATATGAACCTAACCCTTATCACTTCTATAGATTGCTACCTTTCCTCCCTCAGATATTGCCATATTAGATGGCAATTAGATGTTGATTACATGGATAATGCAGAACCACAAACTGTATGGCATTTTAATATTTTTTGAAGGGTTGTGGTTTTTTGGAGGAGTGAGTGTAGTTTTGTTTTTTAATAAGAGGGTATCAGAAGTGTTAAGATGTGTGGTAGTAAAGGGTTTCAGCAGCTCATGAACCGCTGAAGGAGGCACAGGAAGAGCAAGAAGGAAAAAAAATAGCAAAACAAACAAAGGGGAAAACTCACATTGCTCAGTATGAAGCAATAATGTAAGGATTAGCTTAAAAATGTGTGTGCAGATCTTCAAAGAAACAGGTTCTATTTTCCACATCTTCAGACGTCCTAGATATTATAAACAAAAGTGTATGCTCGGCAGACGACTCATGGAAGAATGAGGATTTTGAGTAGCTGGCACCTGCTCTAGTATCAGCAATACTTGCCTTTCACAAACTATCACATAGAGAAGAGCCAGCTGAATCTATGAAGTGTTAAGGTAGAAACCTAGATCCTTTTTTCTTATCCAGCTTTGGATATGAAATACCTTTCACTTGAGAAAGTGTAGGCTTCAGTAGCATAAAGTTAAACAGAATGACTGTTACAGGAGTCTTACATTAATTGCCCTCATTATGGTACTTGAATGCATGACCAGAATCAAGCCATTCTTACATGACACTTCTGTGGAACCATTCCCAGATCTTACTGCTTGCTACCAAAGTAATTTTAAACAGACCTCCGTTTTTTACACATGGAAGTACCCATAAGACTGCTTCACCTATTTATTTGATCTACTGGAATAAAGTGAGACATGGAGCCACAGAACTTTAATCCAAAACCTGGCCTGAAGGGCAAGTCCAAATTTACAATCCTTTTAATTTGCAAACTTGAAAAAATTAGCAAAATGAAAACTGCTTAACAGTTCTTAAAGTTTAATCACATTGAAAGATCCAAAAAAAAAAAATCTCTATTTTTAAGAAAATATTTAAGTAGTTTAATAAAAATTCATTAAAAAACTATCAGAATTTAATACAAAAAACCTCCCCAGAGTACTAAGTTGCAATTCAGTCTGTAGATGGCATGTAAATGTTTTAAGCACAACACTGAAATTTAGACCAAATGGATAGAAACAGAGGTTTGGTTGTTTTTTTTTTTAAACTAGACAAATCAGCTTCAATCCATTTGCTTAGGAATTCATCTTAATGCTTCATCCAAATAGATCACACAGTAATGATACATCCCAGAAGCAAACTGATCATCATAACTCTTCCCTACCAACTGGAATCTAGAAGCAGACTAAGACTGAAGTTATACAAGTAATATCTCGCCAAATGTTTTTGTTTTCACCACCCCACTCCTCCCCAACAGAACTCTTCTTCAAAACATATGGAATTTAGGGAAAAAAGAATCTGATCACAGATTATCCTAAAACAGAAACAAATCCTCACCACAAGACGATAGAATACAGAGACACTAGAAAGATAGCATTGCTTTATTCTAATTTTTATTTCTAGATAGACTTACTTTCTTTTGAGGTTTGAAACACTCACATACATGAAACAGAAACAAAAGCATAAAATCCACTAGCATATTGTAAAAACTAAGTAGTCACTAAGATTATAAAAAAAGCCTCAAGTATCTGAGAACCCAGTAAAAAATAGGCAACCAAACAGTATTATCAGAAGAGAACCTGTCTGTAGTCTGTGCTATTTTTAAACTTTCGAAAATTTTACTTTTAATTCAATGGTGTGATGGTGCATTTTGCATGGTGGAAGGAAACAGAATCTTGACAGCAGTTACAAAGCTTCCTAATAAATCAGCAAAATTGACTGCCATACATCCCACTTTTGGAAGTTGGATGTTATTCTGTCTAATACAGTTAAGGCTCAGTAAAACTTTCAGAAGAATTTGAGTGGACAGTAGTATGCAATATCAATCTAAAGGATAGAACTATTCATAGAGAAGGCTATTCCTATGACGCAAGCAAGCTAAGTTAATCACTGTAAAAAAAAGTAGGCCTGGATGTTTTTATAATCTGTAAATCTGTAGAAGACCTAGAAAGAACTTTTGGGTCACAAAGCTACAGCACTTACTATCATTAAGCAATTAAATAACCCACTTTTCTCAAAGGAAAGATTTCAATGCAAAATGTGTTGGCTATTGGGACAACTGTGGGGGGTACATGGAGGTCAGCAGGAGAACAAAACCCAACAGAGCCACAGGCAGGCAACCATGTTCCTTTCCAGTGCTCTGAAATCTAAATTCTCAGGAACATAATTGTAACAATAATGGATATGCAGGAGGAATGGGATTCTCTTCTTTCTTGCTCCAAAGATGCAAGAAATTACCAACTTACCCCACAGGACAAGTCAACCACCTCGTATAACCTTTATACGGTAATTTCAGCATCTTTAAGGTCATGCTGTTCATCAGTCCCTTCAACCACTACACGAAGAGCTATACAGTGACATTTAAAATGTACCAGTGGAAGGAAAAAGACTAGGGAGATTAACTAATTCCAACTACCAATTACAATTCTCAGCATATTCATGTTTCATATTTTGTTTTGCTTAAAAGCAATAGTACTTCAAAGTCAAGCAGTTCCTCAGGTATAGATGACAGGGGGGACCTTGCTGCCCGTTTGAACTAATGTATGGCAAGACAGTATTTCCAGGTAATTTAGATGTTGCAGTAACACCACTTGTTTATTTCTTCCCTCCTTAGCTGATGGTTCAAAACTATTCTGAAAAAATAGTCCTAGGAAATGTATTCAGCCTTGTACTCTTTCAAGTTTGGAAATAAAAAGACAGGAAAAAGTAATTCTACCAGTCTACGGAATATCCATACTGAATTATTTCCAGATGCAGTTATGTAATATGTAATAAATATTTGGCAAGGGAACTACCCATTCAATATTTGTGTTTAGACATGATTGCTAAGAAAATCTTGCAAATTTTTATTATGAAAAAACATCTTCATCTTTCCAGACAATTATTAATCTTTTGTATTGTGGTTATCTTGATCAGGAAACAAATCTATTAGTGGAAGTTCAAGAAGTTAACTGTCCCTTACTAGGAGATTCCATCATCACTTAAGATGCTTCCTGAATCTTCACAAAGGCTCTCAGAACACTGTACCCTTCCACTTTCTTTCCCAAACATTCCATAATATCTGTGAGAAGAATGCAGACAGACCACTCCCTGGATGAATGTCACAGTACATAATAACTAAAGAAATTTCTCTTTCACGAGGAACTTAGGAAAAGATTCTGTTTTCATCAACTTGTTGGGATAATCTCTCTTACTGAGCTTGCAAAGAATACCTAGAAAAGACTCAATTGTAAAAAAAACAGACCAGATTTGAGTATCTCACTCTTAGAAAAGGAAGAGAAATGTAAATTTGTTCTTATGCTTCTTCTTGAAATATTGAACCTTGATTAATTTAGAGAACGAGAAAAGAGAGAGTGGTGTATTTTTTAAAATAAATTACCACAAAGGAAGTTGAGATTCTATAACAAAAATAGTTAAAACAATTCTCTTAATTTTAATTCCGTACAGGATAAGGGAGAGCAGAAAGGACTGCTTTGCTTTCTCCTGCATAGAAGACAGTGCACCAGAGAAAGAAAACCTCACCTACTGTACTTCAAAAAGAGAGAACGGATGAGTCACTGGAGTCACAACCCAACATAGAAGAGTTTCTCTTTTTATCAAAACAATACTCTATTTTTTTTATTTTTTTTTTGTAGAACAGATATTGAAATCTGAACAGGAAAGATAGAAAACAGACAGTATAACTGAAGAAGAAAAATGTTGAATGTTTAATTTTAAGGTGTTTTTTGCCAGCTTTTAGGTTACTTTCTGTATCACACAATCTACTGGCACATAAATGCTTATAAATATATATTAGTGAGAATTTGTCTGAATTTGTATTGCATACAAACAGCACATACACAATCACAAACCAAGTATTGTACTATTTCTTTTCCTGAAGTAAAACGTCTTGGACTCTCATAAAATGTTTGTTCCACTCGTATGATTTACTATGGATTTTACAGTCTTACCTACAAATTTGCAACATCAAAACATCGACCATTAAAAATACTGTTACTGTCTGTTTTACTTTATAATGAAGCTTGAAAAGATCTTCCATGTTATGTAAGGCCTAAAGAACCCAAGGCAAACAACCAACAAAACCCCAAAACAAACAAATAAACCCCCCAAGCTTCAAGTTTGATTTTCTCCCCAACAATGCCATTTTACTTTGTGACCTGATTTTGGACTCATAACACAAGGTTGCAGACAAAGCAATAACCTCAATTTCACTATAAATCTTTACTATATGATTGTTCTCATGTTAACTATATAAAACTCAGAGTAGTTATTAAAAAAGGCTTTTTTTAAAAATTAATACCTCAGTCTGACCTTCATGGGCACTGGATTCATGAGTGACACGAATAGCCTAAAATTAAAACATATTTCAATCAGACTTTAAATGAGAGACTTTCAGTGTTTTAAGATCCACTTATGCTCTTCATATTAACAATTGCCACAGATTCAATTATTTTTGTTCAGTGCTAGTAACAAATAATAAACAAATAAACTCCACATCCAGGAATCTTGGAAGGCCAATATTTCATTTACACTCAATTCAGATCAAATATCTGACATTATAATGGTACTTTTACACAAAGAAAACACTACAAACAAGTCTTTTTGTTGTCTATCACTTTTTGAGCAGACAAAAGAATTTAGACAGAAGGTCTGAGCAGATATTTTGTGTCCAATATTTCTATAGAAAATGTCATCAAACCTCTGCTGTTTCTGTTCGTTACTACTTCCTTCAGTCACATGTTAACATTTTCCTGACAGCTTCACAATAAGCTTAAACTGAACTCAGGTTTAGAAATCATCAAGGATTTAACTTTAAGGAGGGATCATCATTACTGTCACGAGCAACCAAGCTGTTCTCCTTCTACCACTGGCCAGATGTTTCTGTCACATCCTTTCAAACAGCACTAATGATGTGGCTAACCACTTTTACCAGCTAGCTCATTTCATTGTATGGGGTGGTGGGGGAAGGAGATCATATTTCAGCCAAATCAGCTCTTTTGTGTGCCTCAACTGGTAAAGCCATGACTAGAAGGCACAAATGAAAAGAGGAAGCAGAAGGACCATCTTTTCAGCAGTAGCACCAGATCATCTTAAGTTGACCATTAAACTGCATCCTGAACCCACAAAAAAGAAGATTATGCACGCATTTCTTAAGCATTCCCAAGTAATTTTAAACTAAGCCAGTGAATTAACATGGATGAGGAACACTGACAAAATCCATTCTGCTGACTGAGCTGTGGGCAGGCATGAATACTCTAAAATACCACAGCAGAGTTTTCTTTGTAGCAACTCTCTGATCACAAGCTCATTGTAAAACCAAATTGTTTAGGTGCTTTACTGAGTCAAGTCCTGTGGACAGTACCTGCTCATGCAAGTAAATCTTATACCATTTTAAATAAAACTAAAAACAAATACTAACTTCGTAAGTTTCTAGATATTTGGCCCTCTCTTCAGGAGTCATAGATAATGAATCTTCTAGGAACTTCTTCAGTGAAGAATTAGTTTCTTTAAAAAAAATTTAAAAATACATAGTTAGTGTCATGTTTTGATTCCACCTTCATTCAAAGCTTACAGAATCCAACAAAAGATTTGAAGATACAATTATACTGTATCTTTAAGAAGGCTGACTGCAAGAGGAACTGTTACCTGCTGCGGTTTGCAATGTTTTAAGTGCTTTACTTTATGAATTAGTTAAAATGCTGTTTTTATTATTAGAGATAGAAATGCACTTTGAATAGAGTTCATCTCTTACGAATGGTTAGATTCAGAGAAAACAGTACAAAATGTATCCTTCCCTCCATGGCTTCCCACAGCTAAGAAAGAAAGGGAAAAGCCAACATAAAAACCAACCAAAAAAACATACCAAAGTTCATTTTATCTCTGTTGTTCGCAATAGCATGAATTAGCCCAATTGTTCCACAAGCATTGTTAATGGTCTGCTTCATGAAATACACTGATGATTTGACGTCTTGCCCCTTAGCTTTTATTCTCTCCTCTTCTTCTGTTCTGAAAGTTTCATACTAGAAAGAAAGTTAAAGACATTTCACAAATAGTACAAATAGCTACATTATTCAAGCAAAAATAATTTCTAAAAAGCAACAGCTAACTAATATTGTAATTTGGAATACTTAACGCGTGTGGTCCAACAAGTACTTGTAAACTTACTCAACTGAACAGCTCTATATTGTTTCTTAAACCAATGCCTTGACAGTAGTCAAAAAACTGTCACACTTGAAACATCATTCTGAAATACGTGTTATCGAACATAATGTCAAAAATATTTAAAATATTTCCTTGATCTCAGCACCTGTCATCACCTCTCTTCAACAAAAGGCTTTTTAAGGACACAGGTCTCAAAGTGCTATCAAGAAAATCATAATATTTCAGGTGATTAATCATCATGAAGCATTCTTAAAAGTTCCATTGTTACATTTAGTTTTTCCCAGGAATATAAAATAAGATTTATATAGGCCCTTCAAAAGCCATATTCATTAAGTAAATGTAGTAAAAAAAAATTTGACTAAACAATCTAAAGTACTTGTTTTATAAAGATCATTATTATACTGCCCAACAGTGTTGTTTTTGTGTTTTGTTGGGGGTTTTTGTTGGGTGTGGTTTGTTAGTTCTTTTGGGGAAGAGTTGGGGGTTTTTTTTGGTTGGATTTATTTTGTTTGGATTTTTGTTTGGTTGGTTGTTTTTTTAAATTTCAAACAGAAAAAGAAAAAAGAAATCCTCAAATGTTCCAGACAATGCTTCCTCCTTTGCCTCTTTTACTAAGTACTTTTGCAGGCAAAAAAATACTGAAGTAAATGGGCTTTTTATACAAGCAAGACAAAAGTAAAGTATGAATGCAGAATATTATCAAGGAACTCTCTCTGAAAACTCATAAGAAATTTCCCTCAGACTCTACGTACTGTCAGTGACAAACAAATACAAGAAATTTTTCCAGCATCTTATTCCACGCTTTCAGCTTGACTGAATGTGCTGAATAGTCTAAGTAATAGCAAGACCATTACAAAGCATTTTAATTTAGCACCGCTTATCTACAAGTTAACATAAAGTAGGCTTAATTGAGATAAAAATTTCATAAAGCTTAATTGGACAAAAAATTCAGAGAAGGTAAACAATATTCATAAACCATTCATTCCCTGCCAATCAAAATAAACTCCATGGCAAAAACTAAATATATAAACACTGAGAATTCCAAAAATACAGTTTTGAGCAAGGGGTAGACCAGATCGCCTCCTAACTTGAGCTATCCCATCATTTATATACATTAGATCATGACCAAAATGGCCAACATTTACAGTATTCACTCTGTCTACAACGTACAATGCAGACTAAGAAAGCCATTGACCTTTAAACTGGACAACAACCCTAAAATTATCTGTATGCTAACAAAAGCATTTTGCCCTAAAAGCAAGTTCGAGAAAATTGATATATAGCCAATACGAAACAATGGAACTTCAGAGAGAAGAGCAGACATGTTAGGGAAGTGTTTACAAAGGCAGCAAAATTAATTAAGAGGCACACTTTCATAAATGTAGACAAAGCCAGAAAACATAAATAAATCATAAAGAAAAACATAATATTACCGGCCATTTTCAAAGGGAGGCTGAGGAGCGGAAAACTACTCCAGAAATACAAAATAATGCTCAAGGGTCTTGTGGAGTTCACACTGAACAACAAAAGCCTCAGAACACTGGAACTTCCCATGAAAGATTCAGCCTGCCCACACTCAGGCTAAACAGTTGATAGAAACACTCGTGTCTCCTATCTTTTAGAAGGATTAACATGCTGAATATTTGGCTGGTGGTCAAATTTGATTGACCAATGCAGCAGAGCATATGGTTTTTCTCTGATTTTGTTTGCCATATGCTTCTTCCGGATGAAATTGGATACATCTTCTGAACAAGAGGAAGGTTGTTCTTTCCCACTGGATGTTGTTCCCATAACATGGTCCAAAAAAAGGTTTGCATTAGCAGGGAGGCAAAACAAAAGTGACAGTCATGGAAAGAGCTCAGACCTGTAGCTCAAGCAGCCAGACACAAACTACAGCACACAGAAAACAATGCCTCAAAGGTGACAGGACATTTCCTGAAGACGGGTGAGTTAAGACCTTTCGCAAGTTCAAAACTACCAAGGTGGCTGAAATAAAACTTGAAAAGCATTACTGTTTTGGAGACACTTAGAATGCAGAGGTTTACAGGACCTACTGTGCAAGAAGACTGACCTGACCTGTCACTCTTAAACACATTTTGTTGTAAAGTTAAACTTTCATAGCTAAGTGATTTGTCCTTATAAACCACATGTTCTTTTCAAAAGACATACTAAAAGAATGAAGTTTGAGCAGATTCATTTCAAACTTTCAGGCTGATCTTATCACAATCACATAAAACTTTTATAAATTGAAAGATCAGTATAAATAACACTATGCAAAAGCATATGATGACACAAAATAAGCAGACTTGAATGTTTAACCAAATCAAGTGTTTCAAAGTATAATATAGAGAAAGAAGGGGTGGACATTTTTTTTCATCTTAAAAATGCGACCCACCTTTCCAAGAAGCAAAACCCATGTTAATACTGCTGACTGAACTGAAAGCAGATTGAAGTTCGGTCAGTGCAACAGGATGAAAACTCAAAAAGGAGTTGCATTTGATGGTCTTCCACTCTACCTCTCATTTTACTTGTGCTATTGTAGGTTTCCGCTAAAAATAGGAATTGAGCCATTTCACAGTGCATTTGGAAAAAAAAAAAAAAAAGCCTTAAATTGTCTGCAATAGAAAAATGTGAGGTATATTTGTCTGTGCTTGTACATTAGCTTTTCCCATCACATTTTGAAAAATCAGCAATATATATGCAAGGTTATCAAAAGAAGGTCCCGAAGGAAGCATTCTGTTGCAATATTTTTAATTAAGAAGGCTTTTGAATGAGACTTCAGTCTCATCTTGATTCTATTATGGGACCAAAGTACAAGACTCAAACTGTTGATTTCCATTTCATTTACAACAGAAGCAATTAAATGATTATTAAATAAACATTTACCTTTTCTGTTATTGGAAAGAGAAGTAGGACTGCGCATACAGGTCTTGGCACCATGCTAAGCAGTTCTGGTTCCATACCATAAACATCTACAAATTGCCAGTCAGGATGTATACCCAACTGTTTGAGGAACTGGAAAAGAAAAAAATAGCATAATATTGAATGAATACATTCATATACCTATCTATTCAGAAGCATTACAGAGTATTTACAATATGAAATAGATATCGGGTTACAACGTCACATAGAAAGTACAATCTAAGAAATGATGACTTCTAGTAAACGATGAGAGTGATGACAAGAAACAATGGTCAGCACTACAGCACTGCTTAGTCTGACAAGCAGTGATCTCAACAAACAATCAGCCTAACAACTTCATTGTAGAACTATAAAACACAAATAAAATGCTAATGAGAGACCCAAAACAGCCAAAGAAGTTACCACTCTGCATATCAAGAGGTTTTCATTCAGGTCCAGGGGAAAAAAAAAAAAGACTGAAATATTCTTCTAAAAATTATTCAGATGTTAAAAACTGTGCAGCATAAGCCCCTGTGTAAGAGCCTGACAGCTGGGTAACAGGCGACCAACAGATGTCAGGATGGGAAGAATCCTTAAAACAAATATATGGAGCTAATTTTACAACGTGGATACAAGCAAAGAAAATTATGGAGTTTAGTCAATGACAGCCAGGTATGTGATCTTTGGCAACTGTGTTCTGAATGGGTAAAAAGAAGGCAACACTGTATTTAGCAACACCAGGGAGAAGAAATTTTGTAGGAATAAAATCAAGTTGTTAAGAATCAGGTAAAGTTCTTTAGAGGTACAAAAATCCGTATTACATGTCACACAGGAAGGTCAGAAAAAGAAATACCAAAAGCAACAGCTTCAATTCTGGTAAGTTACACTAATTGCTACATTAAGCTTCCCCCCCCTCGCCCCCCCCAGTCATTCCGGCTCTTTCCTAAGGCAGACAAAGTTTTTGGTACAAAAAGGAGTCAGTTGGGCACCAGAAGGTGAAGCACCCCCTTGCCCACTGACAAAATCATTCCTGTTTTAGGACAGCAGGCAGCTCTGTATGCTTTTTAGACAGTGTCACTTATGGGGAGAGACCTCTGCTGCTTTGTGTTCCCATTATTCAGTGACTACCCAAGCATTTTTATTCTACTGGAAGAAACAGGGTACTTCAAGGGCTCACTCACTTCAAGCTGCTTACCTTCTCTTAACTTACTGGTACTATGTACTCAAGATAACCTAAAATAGCAGCTTTCTCTAGATCTGCACAAGAGAGTATCAGATTTTCTTTCTCAGACACTGCTTATCACACTGCTGACTATTCTTAATTTATAGGTCTTCGAGCATTTACCTTAGGAAAAAAAAAAAAAATACTTGGCTGTGATTACAGAAGTCTTACAGGAGCTCAGGAATAACATCAGCAACACAAAACTCCCACACATCTGTATATAGCATTAACTGTTTCAGAACTTTATTTTCACCGATTGTTGCCATAGTTTTGGTTGTCTTTTTTCTCATTGTTTAAAAATACCTTCCTGAGAAACATTTCCTGGTTTTTCACTAGTTTGGCTAACCATTATCAAAAAGCCACTTTTGAAAATACTTTACACACACCCCTTATATGCATTACCTATTAATTTCTCTTTTCCCAAAGTAATCCAGGAGGCCCTTCTTCCTCACCTGATTATTACTGTTTTGAACTAACTAAGAGAGAGTGCAGAGAAGACAGAGACACAATCATCTCAGCAGAGCACAGTAAAAAAATGAGAAACAGACAGGCTGAAACATAGATAAATTTGAACTTGATAAGGAAGACATTTAAATATAAATTTTAAAAATAACAAACACAATAAAACACTAGCACAGACTGCCCAGGAAGCTGTGGAGTCTCCATATTTTGTGAAATTCAGAACTAGACAGGTTGCTGAGAATCTGTTTTGAACAGAGCATGGTTGATCTGCAGAACTCAAAAGGTCCCTTCCAATCTACTTCATTCTGTTCTAAATGACAACAAACTGTAAATCTGTATGTCTAAATGCTGGTTAATAGCAAAACCAGTACAATAAGAACATTTAGGCGCACTGCCTATGCAGCATGTGGTATAATCTGTACTGTTTTCATTGCTGGTACCACTACTTTAACCTACCAAATGTTAAGCACTGAAAGCAGCATGGAGTAGTTACCTTTAATACATTATTCTGTTCTGAGGTACACCAGATACCTTTTAGTTTAATGAAATGTATTTAATTGAAAAAAAAAAAAGAAAAAAAAAGCATTTGTGTTGTTATTTTTAAAGAACCTCAAAAGTAGAATGAATGGAAACCCAGTGGACAAAGGCCACGCAGGTGACTCGACTTCAGCAGTTAACAATACTATTTCTGCCAACAAAATTACAGAGACAGCTGGAGATTTGACCAGTGGGTTTGATGGACTTGTGGAAAGGGTACGTGGGGTAAGACAACGTAAGGGTGCAATTTATTTTAACAGAAAACTTCTGAAGTAGTAAATGCACAACTTAAATATTGTCTAAAGTAGCAAAACCTGAAACAAAATAGGAGTCTGAAATTTAAGTGCAATTAAATTTAGAAAACATCTGCAAATATTTTAAAAAAGTCACATTCTAAATACTAAGGCATTACACTGAAGATTTTGAGTTTTCCACCTTTTACTGACGTGTTTGTATACACGTTGGAACCATGAAAACCGGAAAGTGGAAAAATGCACACACATTTCCAGATACTCAGATGCAAAAGTCAAAGAGTTTCTATGGGAAGAACCAACTGTTGCAATCCTCTTCCAAACACAAATGCAAACCAAGACACCAACAAAGTCTACATTTTATTGTACTTCTGCTCAGTGGATTAAAGCATCCCTGTATCACAACAAAACTACAATTAAGAATTTGTTATGCAAAACCAAAGTGACTCTATGGCTTTAGGAAATTGGAAGGACTACATCTAAATAAACCAATTAAACAATATTTTCCAACTTTTTCATTAAAGCATAAGAATTTTTGGCACTGTGTTGAATTGAAGCTAATCTTTTTCCCTAAAAGATACTAAGACACTGAGTAAAATGTAGCTAATGGAATTATCATCAAGAAAAAGAAAATTATTCACTCCTTAAAGTACTCCATTCTTATTAAAAATAATCTATATTAAAAATATAAATGCACAATATATTGCTTTCAATTATTTATACATCATTCCTAGAGGCATATAACAAAGCCAAGTCTGTTTCAGAAGTGAAATTCCTTTCTAAAAATAAGGGAACCACCCAAACAATATCTTATTCTTAGGGCATTATAAGGATGTATTTCTTCATTCTTTTATCATGACATTTATGGAATTAAAATGAAGGACTCATTTTTCAATAAGTCTTAGAGAAGGTGTCACAGCAGTCACATGTAGCAGCTGTAGAAACTTTAGTTCTGTATATAGCAGGTCAAAAGGCATACCAGGAACAAAGAGATGGCTGGAACTTAGATAAGGTGAATTATTCTTCTTTACCACCTACTCCTCACTTAGGATGGCCACAATATGATCTTGCTCAAACAAGAGATGCTCCACTATAATAGACTTCCTTGGGAAATTCAAGATCTATTACAAATTCTTTAATATCCTCAAGCTCTCTATTTCAGGACCTCATAATGAAGTTCAAAGAACACAGCCCATTTATCGTCATCACAAATTTGTTTTTCAACATTTGCAATAAAGGAGGAAGAACACTTTCAACATCAACAAAAATGTGAGAAAACGTAAACCCACAGAATTCTTATAATTTCAATTGTGTTTCTTTCTTTAGGGTGTCTAAAAGAGCAGCAGAGCCTTACAGTCAGTGTTCCTGTTCTTCACAATGAGAGGTATATATTTTTAATATATGCATAGAGCAGTTTTGAAACTTAATACACAGTATGGCCAGGCACTGTGATATATATTGACCCGGGGCATCCCAGAGGCAGCAATGCAAAGCACATACAAAACTGGACTAACCAGCTGACCCAGGCTTCCTTTGAAACTGTCCCAGTGAGCAAGAGCTTTAGAATGCTTCCAACAGAGTCCTGAGATGCAGCTACTCAGCCACTGGTTCAAAGCAGGATACCGTATTATACTGTGAAAAACACTTAAGAGACTTGTTTCCATGATCTAAAAAAGTTACTCATAACAGGGATGAGTTGGATCAAGCCACTCTTCTAAATGAGCTGTTATAAGTATTTCTTTTTTACAGTTTTACTATAACAACAACTGGATTCTACTGATTCTGCTGGTCCTTTAAGAAAGAAAAATGTAGGAGCGGGGAACAGCATTTTCAGCACAACATGATAATGTATGGCATAAACCACTGTTGCTCGTTTTCCACTCTGTAGAATACCATTCTGTGTTTTCTTGTTACAAGAACTAAGAAACTGAGCAATAAAGAGCATAAGAAAAGGCCAGAAGTGGCAAGCACAAATACAGAAATTAAATATGTGGGGTTTTTAGCTTTCAATTACTGAAGAACGTACAAAGATACATTGAAGTCAATCTTCCAACTATTCATATAAATAATACTCTAAAACCCAAAACAAGTTACAATTTTCCCTTTGCAACTTATCTACCTATTTAAACTCAGCAAGAGGGCTACATAGCTGGAGACATTTTAAACTAAAAGAAGCCATTTATGAAGTGTTCTCACAGTGGGTATCTACAATCCCTTCGTATTCGTCCATATTCTTTGCTATGCTGTACCACAGCCCTGCTATAAAGTTCTGTTTTCTAAATTTAAAGGAGAGGGATTATTTCTTGGCCAACATAGATATCTTAGTTCTCCCCTCAAACTAAGACAAGCCCCAACACTCCCCCTTTGCTGTCTCTGCAGAAGGCTTTCTGAGGTGTTGTCTTTACAGAAAGACACACACAGAGTCCTGGTTTTCCACTTTCTGAGGTTACACCCATAACAACAGGCTGTTTTCCAAGCGTGCACACTATCTCCACTGTTTTCACTCTGCTTACCACTGAAGACTTAAACTCCACTCCCTTGCCTGAAACAAAAAAGTAAGTTTAGCCAAGCATTTTCAGAAGGACATCTGTGTTTCTTCACACTCAACATCCTTTCACTCTAACACAGTAGTTCACCTATGAGTACTATTTCCCAAGACACTTCAGGAACTGTGCGCACTGCCTTTTCAATTACTTTGATCAGTACAGCTTTTCTTTGGGAATGTTTGTGGAAGAGCGTTTCAGAGTTCAGAAATGGAAAGACCTTTTAGGAAGAGTAAAGTCTGTTTCTGAGATACTTAATTAATCTCTGTATTTGCTTAACACCCTGAAGATATGTGTTCCATAAATGGGAGAAGATGCTGCATCAAGTTTCTGCCATTTGTTCTGTTTTGTGATCTTTATTGCCCTGTAACTTTGAAGTCACAGCTGTCAAGGGTGCTCATGGGTTAAAATAAATCTCTTTATGTAGCTGACTCTCAATACTTTAATGGCTTAAAAAACGCCAAACAAATGACAAAAAAACAGCCAACCCAAAAAAATAGGATCAAAGGCCTGAAAATAATGCAGGAAGGTAACTAAGAACCAGGAAGTTCTTGCCCCATGAGGTATGAGAAACTCAAGCCACAGCCAACTCTCAGTAGTTTCTTTGAGCTACCTGAAGCCACTGCTTGGGCACTAATCAGATGCAGTCAATCACTCTACCTTTACCTGGATATAATGAAGGCAGAAGCTGAAATGGTACCTTATCCAGGAAGTAAGGGTATTTCTTAAAATGTGTGGGATGAAAAATAGGAAGAGCATGAAAAAAAGTGTGAGATCAAGAAATATATCCACCAATACTACTTTTTTGTTTATCTACACTTGTGAGGCAATCAATTGTGGTTGCAAGCCAGACTGAAGCAACATCATGATGAACAATCAACTTGTGTTCTGATCTTTTCACTCCAAAAATTTTGGTGTTTTTTTTTTGGGGTGGAAGAAGAAATTTAGAACAAGATACACAGCCAAGCATCATGTGGTAAACAGCAGGCAGATAAACATGATTTTCTTGCCTTCTCTCTCCCATTAGTGGGGAAAGACTCATAAGAGACTCAGGAAGAAAGGCACCACTGGTCACGGCAGGCCCCCCAGCTGGAGGTCAAAGAGAAGAAACCATTCCCTGTCATCACTGTACACAAAGTGGAGCTTTGTAAATGCTGAATCATCAACTCGTTCTGTATCAGAGGTGGACAACAATTCATTCTGTCAGACTGTAGAAGTGAAGGAGAAAAAAAACAAGTACCGTGACAATTAGCACTGTATGGTACATTTAACTACTGACTTGACTCATTACAATTACCACTGTGTGGTACATTTAACTGGGGTACGTTCTTTCTTAAAAGCATCACTACAGATACATGGCTGTGGTATTCCAAGCAAGTCATTGCCACTGGAAATCTTAAAAGTAAGAAAGAATATTCCTGTTTATCCTCACAAGCCAGTTTCTGAAGCTTTAAATTATTTTAACACATAGGCAAAAGAGAGGTTCTATATACACTAAGGATTTAGACTTGCATTATAATATAAACACCTTCAGAGACAGCAAAACTTCTGAGATATTTTTGAAAGATTTCACATACCCTATAACTGAGAAATACCAGCTCTTCTCCATTATTGCCTGAATTTCTACCACAAAGACTGAAATCCGCAAATTTACAACTTATATTTCATAGCTAGAGAACATATAGTATAGTAAGAACATACTAAAAGCAACTGAACCTGCCTTTAGTACATTTCCTTTCTAGTCAATATTAAAAAAGGGAATTAAATGATTGGTACAATAATCAAAACAGCTTAAGCATTTGTTGAATTGTAATGAGACTTCTAACTACAATCTAATGCTTAAGAAGCCATGCTTTTTACAGGACATTGGAATTCTTTTTTGTTTTAAGAGTTCACTACCACATCTAGCATGTATTAAACTACTACCAGACACAAATATTACAGTTTGTAGAGGCACATCACTGGGGTTTTTTTTAACCCTGAAGTCTTCTGGAATATTTTACAGAGTACAGTACAAAGTGCTGCAAAAAATGCCTGTCCTTGCAGACATCCCTTAACTCAACAGGGTTTTCTAAAAGTGGGTTTGCAACTTCATTTGAATCTCAAATTACTATTATTGTTGGTCTAAACATAAGCAGGATATGAATAACTTGTGACTAACAGCCCTGTTGCTACACAGTTCACCACTGTACTGATGAGATTAAAAGAACAACTACTAATAAGGCAAGGTGCATTCATAGTCAGTGCTCACCCTTATTATTTTTTTCTTTAAATATACACTTGTCAGTCTAGATAATAACAACCCCTGCTCAGTTAAGACTAACTCAGAAAGTCTAACTGGTCTCAAGTGGCCTTTTCTACACAGAAGTATTAACAAGACATTACTTGTAGAGCACAAATTCCTATAATTCATAATCATCCGCAACAAATAGATATTATGCATCACCAATGCAAAGCCACTGGGCAAGAGAGATGAATTTTGAAAACACTTAGAATTGTTCATTTAACATTCTTCTGGAATTTTCTCCATATAACATAATCACATAGTGATATATTTCAGATTAAACAAAAGTCATTAGTTTTCCCTCCTCAATTTCTACTTTACAGCTGACAACTTAATTTGTACAATGATAAGCTCACCTCAATATCTGGAAAGTCAGAAAAAGTTAGAGAATTTGAAATTCTACTAGTCATTTATTCACACTTATGTTCTTCCAAACTGGAATTTAGTCTCTAAATTTCAAAACTAAACCAACCAAACAAAAAAACCCACACCTAAACACACAACAAGAAAAACAAGAAACATGAGGAAATCAAAACCCATGTTCAAGAAGGGCTCACAGAAAAGGCTGTCAATTTTAACTCAGGAGACCTGGAATTATGAACTTCTCCAACTGCTCCACAGCAGCAATACTGCATGAATTGTAAAATTATATGCCCTATTAAACTATGAAGTGCAAAACGACCAACATCAAAAAACCCTTTCCTCTCCTGCAGATACAGTTTGTACATTATAGCAACCACAAGAAAAAAAAAACAAACAAGACATTCTTCACACACCAAAATTCCTAGTCTTTCAAAATATTTAAACAATATAGTTTTATGAATGTAATTTTACTGCTGTAAGGTTCAAAGCTTTTGGCTTATCAACAGGCCTGCTGATATCAACATCTGACCTCTAGTCCTTGTTAAAGATGCTCAAAATTATCACTGAGAACACGATGCAGGGTTGGAGTATGTGTGATTTGCTTCCAGTCAGAGCTTATTTTGTGCAAGCATCATTATGTGGTCTAGAAAAAGCTTCCTCTCTCTAGTGTGGCTTCTACCACGCTAACAAAACCAGTAACAAATCAAGCAAATATAGTCATGCATAAGCAGCAAAGTGCAAATATGATAAAATGACATTATTTGCTATGGTCAGCCAAAAAAGAATGAGACTACGACATAGTGATGCAAGCAGGTCCATACATGTGCACAAAACCATCACGTACATGCTCACAACTGGCACACGTCATATATAAATATATAATAGTTTTAATCCTTAACTAATGAATTAAAACCCACCTTAAAACACATCAGAGATTTAATTACATTAATAACTAGGCCATAACTACTTTCTTTTTGCTGGTGTTTTGTTTTTGTGTATTTTTTTCTTTCAGATAGCATCTTTACGTGAGAGGTTCCGGAGCGGTCCAGCATGAGCAGACTGAGCGCGGACACACAAGGGAGGAAGGGGGCACTCTCCCTGGAGAAGCAGGAGCCTTCATAGATGGGAACGAGACGAGACGGGCCCAAAGCTGCAGAGAGACTAAAGGTTACCTCAAACAAACGGTGCTTACCTGGTTCGTGACCTGAAAAGAAAGCAGAGGACAGAAGCGAGTTAAGACTCCAGTCGGATGCCCGGGCTAAGACCCCCCGTCCCCTGCCGGCCGAGGCGGCGATGCCGAGCGCGGCGCGGCCCCGAGCCCGCTGCCCACCCCACAGACAGACGGACAGACGGACGGACGGACAGCCACCCGCCCGGCTGCCGAGCGGCCCCAGCCGCGCCCCGGCGGCAGCCCCAGGGCCGGTGCCGACACTCACGTCGGGGTTGGCCTCCAGGGGCAGCCAGCGGTGCGGCTCCATGGCGGCTGGCGGTGCGGCGATGGGCCGAGAGGCAGCGCGGCTCTGACAGCGCCTCCCGCCGCCGCCCCTCAGCCTGACCCGGGCCGCGCCACCGCGCGGGGGAGCGCGGGGGGGCGCGGGGAGCGCCGCCCGCCGCCACACCCCGCAGGCCGCCCCACGGCCCCACCGCCGGCACTGGGGCCCTCCCGGCCGTCACCCCGGCCGCCCCGCAGCGCTCCGGCCGGCCGCGCCCGGCGCATCGCCCGCTCCGCACCGACTCGGCTCCCCCCGGCAATGGATTCTCCCAGCGGGGCAAGGGGTGGCGCCTCGCCCGGCGGGGCCTGCCGGGCCGGGGCCGCCCCCGGTGCGCCCGGAGCCCATCCCGGCAGCGTCCAGGCGTGGGTCGGGGAGCAGCGGGCCCGGAACAGCCGCCAGCAGCTGGGCTGGGCTGGCCCATCACCGGCGACGAGACACGGGCAGTGCTCAGGGAAACACACCCAGAGGGAACGGGGCAGGACACGGGGCGAGGGGGGACAAAGGGAACGGGAGGGAGCGGCAGTGGCAGTGAGCGACACTGAGCTACCCCTGCAGCACAGAATGTTCAGCTGGAAGGGACCCGCAGGGGTCACCGGCTCCAACCCTGGCCCTGCACAGGACACCCCAGGAGTTACACCGTGTGCCTGACAGCATTGCCTGCCGTGACCACCGCCCTGGGGAGCCTGTCCCAGGGCCCAAACACCCTCTGGGGGAAGAACCTCTTTCTACATCTCGCCTCCATCTATCCTAACACAACTTCAGGCCATTCCCTCCGGCCCTGTCACTGGTTGCCAGACAAAAGAGATCAGTGTCTGCCCCTCCTCCTCCCCTCTACTGAGAAGACTTCAGAGCGTGTAGCCGCAAGGACCCGGGCAACGAGCATACGATCTGCTGAAAATGATTGTTAAGATGTGTTAAACCTGATTAAAAATGGCATTTCTCTTCTAAAACTGCAAATCCCCTCATACTTCCCATCTTGGGACCATAAACATGGGATTTCTTGTCCTTTTGGCCAAGGTGAAGCACAGTGTAATATATACATGACATATACAGTGTATTGACATTCTATATATGTACACGTACCAGATTTAGTGTTACGTCTTCTTTCAAGTTAATTCAGAAAGGCTGAAAATGAAGGAACCCATTGTCAGTTCCCATTGTGGGAGAGGCTGCACCTCAAGTACTCAGTCCAGTTCTGGGCCCCTCAGTTTAGGAAGGATGTTGAAGTGTTGGAGCGGGTCCAGAGAAGGGCAATGAAGCTCATGAAGGGTCTGGAGTGCATGTCCTATGAGGAGTGGCTGAGAGAGCTGGGGTTGTTTAGCCTGGAGGAGGACCTTACTGCTTTCTACAACTGCCTGAAAGGACAACATAGCAAGGAGGTGGTCAACCCCTTCTCTCAGAAAAATAGCAAGAGGACAAAAGGACATAGTCTTAAGCTGTGCCAGGGGAAGTTGAGGTTGGACATTAGGAGGAGTTTCTTCACAGGTGAGATTAGACATTGGAATGCACTGCCCAGTGAGGTGGTGGTGGAGTCGCCATCCCTGGAGGTGTTTAAGGTACTTAGTTGACACAGAGGTGGTCAGTCGTAGGTTGGACTTGATCATCTCAGAGATCTGATACTGTGATTTCTTGGCCCCAGCCCTCCTTGACTGCTGCTGCCCACCACTCTCTGCCGCCTGCAGCTGAACTGTGCTGGCCCCTTGCAGCACTTGCACAGGGTCTTGTGCTTCCAGAGGTAGACATTCAGACAAGGCTTTCGTAGAAGCCTGTGAGCTGGGCCTCCTGGGCTACCCGGCCTGTGAACACAAAGACCTGAGCCAGTAGGAAGCAGGTGCTTGAGGATGCATTTACACCTGGGGTGCAGGAAAACCAGGAACTGTGCCAGCTCACAGGCTAGTCGAATGCTGTAAGAGAAGGAAGGAGTGCAGCATGAGGAGCAGGTGGTGTCTCTAGGTACTGTGGTACCCAGGAGTATCCACGTGCCAGGAGGCCAGAAGGTCAGGGTATTGGGAACACTGCACAGCTGAGGGCCCAGGCACTGGAGGAATTCAGTTCACAGGTATGCTTTCTCCTGTCTGCCTAAAGAGCTTTCTGAAGAACTTGGTAGAGTTCTTGAGAGAGTTTTAGTGCAAAATACACCCTCTTCTGTAAATCTTAAGTTTACTAATCAAAGAAATTACCTAATGATATTTTATTTTGCCCCCTGTAATCACTTAGCAGGACTATGGTGATGCTACATGCCTATGCTAGAAGCTTCTGCTTTTGCCTATCAACAATACTGTAGCATGTCTCTATTCAGTCTAATTGTAGCTCATGACATTTGTCTTCTAGTTTCCATACGGAGTGTCTCCTCATATGAAGTTCTCAGTCCTTCTCTAGCTAATAGATGGGCCTATACTGTCAGATCACCATCACAGCCTGCATCTCTGCTGCCATGAAAAACTTCATAGTATGAACACACTTCCAAAAGGCAGAATTTTGTAAGGATACACTGTTTAACTTGGTGGATGGGAAGATAAGGTGAAATCACGCCATACTTCGCCACATTCTCTTCCAAATTCAAAGAATTAAAAGCATTTTTACATGTTGACAAAAATAACACCAAAATAACTTCAAATTTCAGCAAATGGTTTCACAATTACCAAACCACCAAGACATTAAGTGCTGCATCCATCTCTACATCTTGGAGAAGGAAGGAAAGAAAAGTACCATAACAAGTATTAGTCATAGAGCTAAAGGCACTACTGAGAGATTTAATGAAATTGTAATATAAAATAATATGTGAAGTTCTCTAAATAACAAAGTATGTAATAGAGTTACGTAATTTAAGAACAAAGAGATTGTTAAGTCCTTGGTATCAGAGACAGATCTCAGTGGTGCATACACTGCCAGTGTTTTGACAACCATGAGGTCATAAAATGACACTCAAAATCATTTGCACACTTAATTAGATACTTTAGAAGGGAGAGGCCAAAATCAGACAGGCCATAAATGCATAAAGCTCATAAACACGTATTATGTTCCATAATGCTCTTTTCCTGAAATGTATTCTAGATCCTTTCACTAAGATTAATTCAAACTATGTAATTTTAAACTAGTCAGCACTACTGTGTATCATGTTTTACTACTCTGTCACAGTCTCAGATCGGATCTACTGAGATTTTAACGTTATTTTATATATAAAGTTAAAAGCATAAGTAAAACTGATTACTAGAGAAGTGTAAAAATATTATTTTTAAAACTGAAACTGGTGAAGGATCAGTGCTGCCTTAGTACTCCAGCCCCAGACCAAACTTAATTCTGTTAAGATCAGTACGAAACACTTATTGAATATGGTTCTAGCTGTAGTGTTACAAAAGGTGTCTATTTCCCCATGAAGCTGAAGACAGTTTACCTACACAAGTCACCCACAAACCTTCGCACAGTTTGTGTGCAGGTGTAGGGGCTGATTCCCCAATCCACCCATACGAAGCACGGTCGTTCTGTACCAAGTTCAATCCACCTAAGTGCTGCCTGCACACAGAACAGGATATCGTCTCTCCTACAAAGACAGGCTGACAAAGCTGGGGCTGTTCAGCCTGGAGAAGAGAGGCTTGTGTGGAGACCTCATAGCAACCTTAGAATATCTGAAGGGGACCTACAGGGAAGGCAGAGAGGGACTCTTCCGCAGGAACTGTAGCGATAGGACAAGGACTAACGGGTGAAAGAGGTTTAGAGTAGGTATTAGGAAGGAATTCTTTACCGTGAGGCTGGTGAGACACTGGAACAGGCTGCACAGAGAGGCTGTGGATGTCCCATCCCTGGCAGTGTTTAAGGCTAGGTTGGACAGAGCTTTGAGTAACCTGGGCTAGTGAAAGGTGTGAGAGGGTGGTTGGGACTGGATCATCTTTAAGGTCCTTCCAACCACGAGCATTCTGTGATTGGAGTACCTGAGCCTGGACCAACGAGCACCAAGGCAGCCCTGCCAATCGCCGAACTCAGCCAACAGCCCGTTGCGCTGCCCAGGCGTGCCCGGGACCGTCCCTCCCCGGCCTCTCCCGGCCCTTCCCCGCCCGGCCCTCCTCGGCCCTCCCCTCGGCCCCGCCCCCGCGCGCCGCAGCCAATAGGCACGGCGCCGCTGGGCCGGCCTCGCGCTGGGGGCGCTCCGAGCCAATCAGCGCGGCGGGCGCCGCGTGGCGGAAGCCGCCCCTGAGGGCGCGGGCGGGCGCCGTCATGGCCGCCGGGGCGCTCGTGAGGGCGCTGGGCGCGCTGGGTGAGGGCGGCGGCAGCCGGAGTGGGGGCTGGGGGAGTGGGGGGAAAGCGGCTGAGGGGAGTGTGGGCCGGAGGGATGGGGGAGGGGAAAGGGGGCTGGGGAAATGGGGGGCTGAGGGGAAATGGGGGGCTGAGGGAAGGGTGGGCCGGAGGGATGGCGGACTGAGGGGATAGGGGCTGAGGGGAGGGTGGGCCGGGGGAAAAGGGGCCGGCTGGATGAGGGGGGAACGGAGCTGAAGGGATGGGGTCTAGGGGGGGTGGACGGAGGGGGCGGTAGGCTTAGCGGAGGGATGGGTTTTTTGGTAAATTTAGGTTCAGATTAAATTCAATGCGGGTAATTGCATGCACGATGGTTTAGGGATTTTTCAGAGGAAGATTAGATTTATTAGCGTAACCCGTTAAGTATTTGCTTCTGATCACTGCTGCTTGTGTTTTTCAGATGCTGGTGGTGCAGCAGATAAGATTAATTTAATACCTCAGGATCTTTTTGCAGAGCTGGTAAGTAGGGTGATAAATGGGATGTAGAAGGGCTTCTGGCATTTCGATCTTGGGAAGCCTTTTTGCTTATGCTCTCCTGGTTTTAGTCTATTGCAAAGGGAATCTTATGTGGTAGCTTGACTTACGTGACTCATGAAGTGGACCAGTCCTGCCAAGAGCAATGCGATTGCATGAAATTTATGTTTTTATCACTGAAGATCTTTAAGAATCTATTTTTGCGTGTCATCTAAATGATATATCAAGGTAGCTTGTCTAAAAAACATTTGGCTTGTTTACTGTAGTGTACACTTGAACAGGACAAGCATTCAATTAATGTGAAAATAGTGTATTAAGTAGGAATAGCCAGTGAGGTAGAAATTAAAATTCTTGATTGAGTTTATTTTCTTTTCTCAGATTTGATGCAATTTTAAAATCAGTCACTTCAATTACTTTATTCTTCACTCTGCAGTGTTTAATATTCACTCTTTAAAAAATCATCCTCCTGCTGTCCATTTCTGTACTACCCAGTTTTCTTCTTTGTTTTGTAGTCTCCCAAGTATTCAAACTAGCTTTGTCTTGTGTATTAAATTATGCATTAAGAATGTCTTCAAACATATTTTCTTCACAGTGTGAACAAATAATTCAACAACTGAACCATAAGATCCCAGGTGTAAATACAGCTGAATTGTGTCAGGTAAGTTGGGATACTAGCACCTGTAAGTAAGTATAGAGCTGTATATGCTGTTAAGGATAGAGTCCCCAAGTCAGTGTAGGGATTTTTGCGTGTGTGTGTATAAAAAGAGGCTTCTATAAATTAATATAAAATAAATATAATTTATTATTTGTAATTGTTTGAACATTCTGTTTCTAGAGAATGCAAACATCAGGGATTGAGATGAACATTGGTGACCTGGCAAAAATAGCTAGCATTCTGTCATTTCTATTTAGGTAAGCACAAAATAATTTACTTTTCACTATGTCTTCCCCCCCCCCAACTTAATAGTAGTATTAAAAAGTTACATCAAATATGGGTATAAAATCAACGGATTTGGGAAAAGGGCAAAAGTTTGTAGGTCTCAGTACACAAAAAAGAATTTCTGGGCTTAGATCGTGTCCTTAAAGTCATATAGTTGCTTAATACATAGTATCACTTTTTGTAATAAAAAAACAAAGAGAGGAAATTGTTCCAGGATCCTGTCTGCAAGCTTTAGAACTAGTGGCAAAATAGAGGAAGTTAAGCTCACTTTTAAAGCTAAGTCAGCTGGGCCTTTGCTTGGAAGAAGTGTGGTTTTAAAGCTCCTTGTTTCTTGGAGATTAGAAACCAGCATTTTTACCTGTTTGAAGGACACACAGCTTATAATGTTGCACTCCTGTGAGAAGAGTTTTTAGGGAGTAATTTCAGTTGTTTTGCTCTAAGTTTTTCTACTTTCAGAAAGATAAAATTTTCAAGGTCTTGTTCTTTTAATATCTAGTATCAAAACATTTTATGTAACATTAATACAACTGAAGCAAATAATACCAGTAGAAATTTAAAATACTATTTATAAAATACAAGGCCTTAAATTATATTAGACTGTGCTACTGGGAGGATTAACTCACCTTGTCTTGTATTAATGTTTCTTCTAAGAGGAGTGGACCTGCATGAACAAACATAGATAAGGATTTTTTTTTTTTTACCTCTTTCTCTGGAGGAAATCAAGTGGCAACTTTCTTTTAGACCTGCTGCCTTTTCAGTTGAGGGTTTATGGCATCATTTGGCTCCTGTTAGTACCAATTATACTGTGAAGTCCTTACTTGCCTTTTGGTGATACTTAAATTACATCTCCTGAATGTTTAATTAAATTGCCTTGTTTCTAAAGTAATAATACTGTTTAAGTGCTCTGTGCACACATCTCTCACTGAATTACACCTTCTTTATATTGCTACAGCACTTGGAGGCTGTGATTATTTTTGTTTTAGTGTTGGATGTTGTGCAAGCCCAGCAAAGCTGGGTCTCTGTGTGTACTATGACATATTAAAGTCATGTTGTTTTTTGCACATGGATACAAAAAGTTAGTACCATTCTGAAAAAAAAAATAACCCCAGACTGCCGAAGTATCTTAAAGCACACATAAGGCAGAAATAAAAAAAGTGCTATTTGGGGTGAAGTGAGAAATTTCATTAAATTTGTGGGGAATGAAATTGATGCAGTGTTCTCTGGGTACACCTATAGCACAGCAGCCAGAAGCAATCTCTCTACAGAAGAACTCGTCACCACCTTGGGCAGTGCAGTCAGCACGCTGCCAAAACATGCGCTTCAAGTTATTCGTCACGTATGGAACGAGCAGGGCAAATCCATTGCTGTGTCAGAAGATGCAAGAAATATGGCCACTGTGGGGCAGGTAACTAAATGACCAAGTGCAGTTGAACTAACTGTGAACACTTCAGAAGTGTCAGTGTCACCTTGTTTATGTTGTGTTGTCAGGCATGCAGTGGTATCTTGACCGCTGAAAGCTTTCCTACCTGCACATGTATGTACATATTGCCAAATATCTATCCAGATAAAGCAGCATATACAATAAAGGTTGTCTACATGCAGAACAGTTTTCTAATATTGTTTGGATAATAACGTCGCATTTCATACCTTTTTAAAAATTAATGCTTTGTTAGTATTAGGGAAGGTGAGTGGCAGTCAGTGTGGCAGACAATTGTATTGGCTGTTTATGTAAATCTGTGTTAAATGTAATCTAAATTGTTCCTTGAAGTTGATAACACCAGCAGGTGGTTGTTTTTCTCTGTCTTCCTTAAGTTTAGACATTGTTTTTAAAGATAATGTCTGTTAATTTCCAGCATACGTGTTTTTGCTTGAAAAAATAGCAGGGTGTTTGCATTTGAAGATTTTTTTTTCTAACAACAGTTTAAAAGCCTTTAGAATGAGGAAAAAAAGAAAATCTTTGTCTGAATTTTGATAGTAAGCTTGCAAAGGCTATCTTCACTTGCGACTTACCTGTCTGAAATGTGTTTATTATGTACTTTGTCTTACCTAAAATACAGTTATAAGATGCCATAATTTTTCTTTGGTTGAGACTTAGAAACTTTGTTTCTGATTTAGAAACTTCTAAAAAAAAAGCAAGCATGACTAAAGCATTCATGTATACAAGTTGGGTGAATGCTGTGGTTTTAAGCTCCTCTTACTAGAATTTTAAGTGTACTTGACAATTGACTGTACTTGAATAAGGAAAACAGATTAAGTGAAATAAGTGATTAATTGCTTATTCTTTCACCATTAAAAGGAAGGGCAGATGGTTTTGTATTCACTGTAATATCTGAATGTGTATGTTTGCTTTCCATTTGGAGAAGAGTTCTAGACATCCTATTTTGTCTGTGAAACATCCCTCCAACTGAATAGCAATGGTAGGGTAGACCTCTTCATTTGATACTGTTTCCAGTGATTTTCGTTTTTGCAGTTTGTAGATATGAAATGGAAACTGGGAGTTGCGATGAGCTCTGACACCTGCAGGTCTCTGAAGTACCCGTATGTTACAGTGACACTAACCATGGCAGACCCTTCAGGACAAATAACAGACAAATCTTTTGAAATGACAATCCCACAGTTCAAGGTCTGTAGAGAGTGTTACTTGACTCAGTTTTCTAAAAACAACAGTGAAGTTTTGTGAAGCAGCAACTGTATACCTTGATCCATACATTTGTGTTGCTTATTTACTAATAGTCATGCAAAGGTGAAGCATTAAATAACTGTTTAAAACACAGAAGCTAAATACTTACTTCACAGTACATAGTTCTGTATCGCTTATCCAAAAATGTTAATTTAGCAGCAATTAATCTGTTCTCTTACAAATAAAAAAGACATAACATTTTTCAGATTGTGTCAGCTATCATTCTGCCTTATTAAAAATTGATAGAATATTCTTAATATATGGAACTGTTTTCCAGCCTCAAAATCTAAAACTTGGCTTAAGCCTAACATTTGCTAATGATCAGGAATGGAGTTCAGACTGCTTTGTCATCACTGACTTTTAATTGCTATGCCTTAATCTATGAATTTATTTTACCTTTAATTGTGCATAAATGTGGCACTTGTGTTGTCATTCCTGTTTAAAGGAACAATACATCACATAGAATATCATATAAGTTTAAAATAAATAGATTCTTGGAGTCAGATTGGCAGAAATTTGATAAGGATATTCGGAATCCTTTGGTGTTATGAAATGTATTAATTCTGGTTGAAGCCTATTTAATACTTTTCTGTTCAGCTACTAAACAAAGTGAATGCTACATTTGAGACATCTGTATTAATTCAGCTGGGAGTAGAAACATTAGTGTGAGAAGGGGATTTTTAATTTTATTCTTTCAAGATGTGAGAGCTACTTTGTATTTTTCTTTCACAGTACCTCTTTGTATTAATAGGTAAGCCCATGAAAGTAAGGTATCACCTTTGTAGAGTTAATAGTTAATGTGCCCAAATGCCAATCAATCCACAAAAAAGGAAAGGAGAAACTTTCAATTCAAGTTGCACATTTGAAGTGGAGGAAAAGGGGAATGTGAGAAATATGGATAGTGTTTTTTGTCCAACAGGCTAGTTTGAACTGCAGTTGAAGCTTTTCTTCAAGGAACTAAAATTTATCCTATTTTTTTTTCTTTTTAGAACTTCTTCAGACAGTTCAAGGAAATGGCATCTGTTCTTGAAACAGTTTGAAGAGAACTTTTACTTACAGTGACATTTTGGACAAAATTGGATCAAGGAAACTTTCCGTTCTGCACAGGGAATAAAGTGCCATTGTTCAGCAAGGTACGTATCCTTGTCTTTTTGACGGGAATTGTTCAGCATCATCTTTATACTGCTGTGAAGATTTCTTCGCTTTTGATTACTTGAAGCCAACTCTGCAGTGTTTGTGAAAACAAGTTCAGCTTTGTTTATCCCGGTAGACAAAAGTTCAGGATGTGTGTGGAGAAGCATCCTTGTAGACTTTCTAATACCCACACTAAGAAACTACACACTGAACTCTGTAGTACAGAAAGACATCTGAAAACATTGACGTGGAAGATACAGACAGAAGTGTAAATCTCATGTTAACACTTTTGTGTGTAAAATTGGGATGCACTTGGACTCAACAATGATATTACATACTAAGAGAATATGAAGTGACATGTAACAAGCATACAGTTGTTTTTTAGAATAGCATCGTCAAGTAGTTAGCTGCAGGTGTTTGCAAAGCTGGTTTCCACTCTTTTTAACAACTAGAGAATGAACTTGTCCTAACAGCTTGTTTATTTCAAATACTTATTTCTCACTGCCTAGGCTTCTAAAAACTGAGTTAATGTGTCAAGTTTTTCCAGAGATCCAAGATTTATTCTCTGAATTGAAGCCTAGAGGCTAATTTTACATAAAGGTAGAAAGGCAAATTCAATTCAAAAGTGTTTTAATATACTTTTGCTTTTTCATTTCATCCAATATTAATCTGTGGCATTCTGCTTGATGTTTTGATTCTGCTTTCTAATTAAATTAGAATACTGATGCAGTTGCCTCACTCCAAGCTCTGAACTAGAAAAATCAAGAGGAAACCTAAAAATTCAGGTGTGTTAGCCAAGCACATCAGGGAATGGACCACACTACAGCATCCTTCAGTGATTTCAGGCCCCCTTAGAAGTGAGAACATAACAACTTTCTAACTCAGTTTTTTTTTTCATTAACTTTTTAAAAAGCTGGATGACAAGTTGTTTATACTGGATATGCCTGCCTTTTTGTGCTATAAACTGCAGCACATTGTGGGTGCTGCATGCAGCAATCCTTTCAGGAAAGAAAGGATTTTCACCCCCACTATTTGGGTATTATGCATGGTGCATAAAAACAGTACTTGGAGTTACTGAGAAGCTCAAATAAGTAGAACAGTTTTGGCTTTAAAAAAAGTTTTCAGCTGGCCGTTGATCTGGATCATACTTTCTTTGTGCTGCTTGAAGTCTGAAGTTTTTGTTTTGTGGCTGGGGAGAGCACATTGGTCTTCTTTGGGACCCTCTGAATAGAATGTCACAAAATGATCTTGGGAACAAGTTTTCCATTTGCCTCTTCCCTTGTCTGTCTGCAAAGACTCAGGGCTGAACATAGTGCAAATAAATCCTCTCTGTATATGAAAAGTGATGTGAGCAGCTGATTTTTTTTTGTTGTTTTTTTTAATTTGAAAAAGCTGGAGTGTAAGGCTGCTATAGCAAAGCTGGAGCCTTACAAATACTTCCCATCTGTTCTAATGCACATAAATTCTTCAGATAGCTGGAAATACTTGTGCCTTCATTGGAACTGGATGGAAAAGCAGATTTAATTAATCATGTCTTAACAATTCAATAGATGCTGGAAGGTAAAGAAGAAACTTCCAGTTACCATTTTTGCTTGGTCCATCAGGAAGAGGAGAAAGTTGTCAGCCTTTGTAAAGTATAACTTATGTTTTGTCAAGTCAGATACTCTATTAATATTGGTGAATTTTTTTTCAAATATCCCCAAACTCCAACATGTTGTAATTCTGTCTGGAAAATGCTTGGACATGTGTGCTACACCAATTTACTGTCTTGAGAATTTTCAGAGGAGTTAAAATTTAAAGTTGGCTATGTACTCAAACGTTTGAGATATGTCCTGATCACTATCAGTGGGAACTCCTATAATGAGTAATGGAAGAATTAAGTACTTTATTAAAAGAAACAAAGCTAAAAACCTATCAATTTGCAGGGTAGCAATACTAACACGTTCAAACAAGCTGTTGAACTGTTTGTCTTTATGCGCAAAAACCAGGTCTTTTAAAAGAGAATCAGGATTCCTTGTGTGTTCCTAATTCTAATTGTTGATTAATACAAAATTGTGTAACATGAATATTTTTGTAAGTCCACAAACAGTCATTAAACATGTAGCTAACAAAGATAAAGATGGTCTGTATTTTGTTTTAAGCCTATTGCATGGAAGTCTGTCTTGTAAATACTGTAGTGAGTAAAGTGCAGGACCAGACTATGACTCATTTTTTATCCTTTTTAAATCAGGATGGAGTTCAGACATATGCAGTCTTTCTCTGTAATGGGGTACCAAGGAGCTGATGGGTAACTGCAGGATGCAAGGACTATTTGTATCAATTACTTAGAGCTAGACAAAATGTTGTATTGAATCAGAAGACAGAGGACATACAAGATTAATAAAATTTCGCAGGAGGTTGCATTTAAGTGATTTTCTTAACTGTAGTAGACAAGTAAACATTTTTTTCAACATTTTCCTAGAACAGAGCAAGAGGAAGGGAGAGGAGTGGGGTCTTGCACAGTCAACAAACCCAGGGAAGGGAATAACGAAGGAATGTCCTAGCAATGACTCTTGCCTTCATCACATGACTTTTTGGTTTTGCGTTCATTTCAAACACACCATCCACTTGCAGAAAGGTATTTTGTAGAATGCTCCACAGAAAGAGTGCGCAAATGGCTGTAGTGTATCTGTGCACTAGTGTTATACATATTTAGCTTCTGCACACTTTGGCCTAGTCATTATTGAAGTAAAATTGTACTGCCTTTCTTTAACCACATTATAAAAGCTATGTAACCTTCTTGTTCACTATGAGCCCTCCAGCTTTGATTTTTTATGTTCCCCTTTTCAAGCCTTTGCACTCTATTTGAACACCTGAAGATACATTACCTTGTACCCATTAAAAACAAAGGTAGAGAGATGGTCAGTTGGGGGTGGAATGTTTCTTTTTCTTCCTTACCCTGTTCTTTGTCATATATCAATGTTTGATTACCCTCCTAACTATAGGTATAATGAGAAGGTAATTTCCACTCCTTTGCAGGGGCATGCCAGGGTGGTTCTGGTTAGCCCTTGCAGATACTCAAGTAACACACAAAAGTACCTCAGTCAATTGATCTACCTGCAGCAAAAAAATGCCCCGTCTCTGAAGAACCTCTGCAATGGGGATAGAGGGGGAGCACTTAAAATTGAGCAGCCTCTATCCTGTCCAGAATTCCATGCTTGATTGTGGTAGGGCTCATGTGCCAGATAGATTTTTTTAGGACAGTTATGTGCCTGTTGGTGGGGCTGCTAGCTTGCTGGGCATTCACTTCATTAGGAAGCTGGATTTGTGCAGGTGAATACCTGACCTCAGTGCCTTGACCTGAACTTGCATGGTAGGCTGTTAACAGTCCTCCCTTTCTAAGGCTCAGCCAATTTGTAAGTGGATTTGCTTGTCACTGAAAAATTTTGGCCAAATACTTCCTTTACTTCCTTTACTTTTGCTTTTACTGTGCAGCACTGTCCATACCTACTCATCTAGGTATACTCTTGGTTCTTCAGTGCAGGAGGTGTGGTTTAATCCCAGCTCAAGCACCACACAGCTATTTACTCACTCCTCTCCTGCGGGATAGGGGAGAGAGAATCAGAAGAGTAAAAGTGAGAAGACTCATGGATTGAGATAAAGACAGCTCAACAGGTAAAGCAAAAGCTTCACACACAAGCAAAGCCAAACAAGGAATTCATTCACCACTTCCCATGGGCAGGCATGTGTTCACCTGTCTCCAGAAAAGCCAGGCTCCCATCCTGTGTAATGGTTACTTGAGAAGACAAACACCACCACTCCAAATGTCCCCCCCTTCTCCCCGCACTTTGTATGCTGAGCACGATGTCATAGTTTGGGATATCCCTTGGGTCAGTTGGAGTCAGCTGTCCTCCTGGCTCTGTCCCCTCCCAACTTCTCATGCACCCCCAGCCCCCTTGCTGGTGGGATGAGGTTGAGAAGTAGAAAAGGCCTTGGCTCTGTGTAATCACTGCTCAGCAACAACAAAAACATCTCTAATATCAACACTCTCCAGCACAAATCCAAAACAGCTCCATACTAGGTCCTGTAAACAAAATTAATTCTACCCCAAGCAAAACCAGCACGTGAGGAAGTGTGCAAGTTGAAAGGATGATGCTCAGTACTCCTCATGCCTTTGAAAGACTTCCTGATTCTTGCTTCCAAGGATTTTCTGGGGAACGGTGGAGAAATGACCTGCCATTTGAACTAAGCTACTGGGTTATCTCTGTTAATTATGTATGACTGTGTCATTGAGACAACAAGGAAACTGAAATTCCTGATTGTCTCCATGAACGCTAATTTTAGTGGTTCTGGGTTTCCTCTTCCCTATGCTTCATATACCCCCCATGGCTAATTATGGTCTAGTTGCCCTAATTTGAGAACCATTTCTGTTTGATATGTATAAGTGCCATGGTTTCCAAATACTCTTGTCAGTGTTTCCATTACAAATATTGTTATGTTTATATAAATTGCAAGTTTCAATATCAGTTTTGTACTTCACATACTGAGCTTTGGAACAGTAAGGAAAATTTATTATTTCATACAATAAATCTCTGTTCAAGGTACTGTTTCCAGGGGACTTCATCATAGCATCGGTCACCAGGTGGCAGTGCTACATACAGTTGCTACACAGCAATCCTTTGAGAGCATGTCTGGCAATTGTGATAAGGGACTGGCTTTCTCCCATGTTCCTTGGATCTGGAGCTGTACACGTTCATGTCACTGTAACTTCCATTCTACTTCTTACATTGTATGGAAACACTCTAACTTCTGTTTTAATTATTAAAAAGATGAGCCTAAAGATTTCCAGTGACATAAACAACATTCAGCATTTTAATGATAACAGAATACATACCACTGTATATTTGCAACAGCTTAAAATAGTAGCTTAATTATACTAATGTTTCTGCATTATGGCTTGTTCTTTTCATAGTATCATGTTGCATTTGGGGCCTATTTTTATTTTACTTTTTTCCCTGTTTATACATCTCTCAAAGAGATTTTTCTAGATCTGTATCTTCTTCAAAGAGTAAGCATTTGCATTTCTCTACCCAAGTTTTTCATGCAGTTTGGCCCTTCTAAAATCCTTGTTCCCTATTTTGTTATGCAGCCTAGTTACCGCTGTCTTTATGCTACATTTAGGAATACTTGTGGCCCAGGGTGCTTAATTCCCCTGTGAATTTCCTCTAAATCTGAAAAATCACGTTCTTGGTACTACTGAAGCTGGAAAGAATTTTTCTGTTCCTCTGAATGTCATCACTGCTGTATCTTTGGCAGTTTACAGGTGTTTGTAAAAAAATATTCATCTGAGAGCTTGGCCAAATTAAAGAAAGACAAGCTTCCATACCAAGCATGCTTCTGAACTGGATATTGCAACCACACATGAAGCTTGAGCATGGTGCTAAGGTTTAGATTTGAAATAAATAGAGAAATGTAAGGACATGTCTCACGTGAATCACCAGGATACTGTACAATGCTGTTTCTCGCGGTTAGGAACGTGGGAAGATGAGAGATGCTCTGCAGGCAACAGAATCAAGACAACATATGTTGACTTACCTAGGAGAGAGTCAAGAACAATGAGAAAGAGGATTAAGGGATTCCCATCTGTTCTTTTGTTTTTGGCAGTTAGATTGGCACCATTCTTGGTATTGTGTTGGGCCTACAAGTGCCTGTTAATGGTAAGTTGTACCTTCTCTTACTAGGCATACAGTACCAAGTTGTGAAGTTGTAATAATATTTTAATAGTGATAAACTGTTGAAATCTTAATGGTCTTTGCATTTTCCTCTTGAACAGACATAATTTGTGCCCTTTGAAGTACTTGTCTTCAAAAGTATCTTGTCTGTGTTATTTCTGCACTCTACTACAGATTTGCTAACCTTTGGTGTTAGCCTGTGGTTCATCCTTTGTAATAATACATTTGTAGAATAGTATCAGATCTTCCTTTTAGCTTTGGCAATGACAGGAAATTCTGGTTTTGTTTCCTTTGCTGGAGAGTTGAAGGGGACCAGGATCCCTTCCAAATCATAAAATGAGGTAGCTATAGAAGGCGCTGTAAGGGACAGAAGTACACTCCAGCAGCTGCAGTACTTACTCTGTTCTTCCTCACTTTTTTCTCTTACTTGTACGTTGCTGCAGTGGTTGGGGAATGGTAGGCAAGCAAATAGCTCCTTTATATAAAAACAGAAATAATTGGGAATAGGGAAGTTCTTATTGCAGAAGTCACTCTGTCTCCTGCAGTAACTAGCTTTGCAACTGATCTGAGCTGCTAACAGCCATGAAACTATTAGCTCAACAACAGGGATTTTAGTAAGATGATCTGATACACATTTTTTTTTTTTTGGGGGGGGTGCTATATATATATATAAAAAGAAAGGAACAAAGAAACCCCAACAAATTTCAAATGTTCCCACCTGGAAAGATGCTATCTATGATCACACATGCACACAGGACTTGACATTAAAACTTAATTTTAAACAAAACGCATTGTAGTTCTTCACTGGATTCAAAGTCTGCTGTGCCAGAAAGTGTCATGGGATGACTGTTACATGAAAAGATGACCAAAACGAGAATCCTTTCAGAGTCAAATTTCTCTTCCTTGAAGAGAAATATAGTATTTCAATGCATTGTCTCTCTTAATAGGTGCTACATTAAATTGAGTAACAATACACTGAACAGAGACATAAAATGTGGCAGATTGCCTTAAGTTCTAGAGCTGTTTATGAAATTCTGCCTAGGGATTATTCTATTACAAACTTTGCTCATTCCAGTTCCCTTAAATCTATTTTGGAGTGGGTCTTATTGGCAGAACAAATTCTAATCTGTCATTACCATCAAAAAAGATTAGTGCCATTTGAGAAGAAAAAAAACAAAACCAAGCCACCCACCCCCTGCGAGATTAATTTTTCATCCTTTTTATTCTGTACAAATTGCAGTGAGTCTTCTGCTATTGACATGTCTATACAAGACCAATATGTTTTACTCAAACCATTGGCACTGCATTTTAAACTATTGTAATCTCTATGCATTCTGCAAAATATGTAAGTTTCATCATTTCTACTGAGATTTTTTTATGTACTTAAAAGAGGAGACACCAGACTTTCTCTAGCAGCTGAAGTTTCAAACCTTGGTAATATGTCCAGTCTACTGAACTTACTTGCTAATACTTCAGTTGTATTTTGAAAGTTATTTCATTACAGTCTTCAAATAAGATGGGGTAATTTAAATTCATTAAATGGTTTTTTAAAGTAAAAATGCCTGTATCTTAGATCTTACGAAAAGGTGATCTGAAAGTAAAATAAAATTTGACTAGTTAAAAATACTGCAAATATGGAAATGGACCTTGAATTCCCAGACAGTTTAGTGAGATCATTCTTAGAAAAGCAATAGAATGAGAAGCAATTCCAACTACACAGCATATTACAGAAATAATAGTCCAAGGTGATTGAAGTTATGCATAAATATGGGATTGTAAAGTCAAGCCTACAGCTCCTCTAATAACTTAATATTTTTTTCTGCAATTAAAATTGTGGCTAGAAAACTTAAGGGGATGGATAATTACTGGCAATTAACAGTCTAATCATGTGAGGTCTCTGTGCTGCTTAAGAAATTGCTGAGAGCTGTGGTTGCTTACCATTTTGCAGGTCTAAATCCTTTAACACTGAGTATGAACTGAAAATCCAGATATTATCTATGAAATGGCTGCTCTGGTGCCATATGCAGAAACAGCCTACATTATCAAGGTATTGTCTTAACGAACAAAACATGTTTCCTCTAAAAAACAGAAAGAAAATACACATCCATTTTTTTTGGAAAAATAATCCTTACATATAGTAGTCCATTGACAAGCATAATCAAAATGTTCAGAGGCATGTACTTAGATTTAGTTAACTGTATCTGTATTTGGTCACTTCAACAATATACCTTAATTTAAAAGATTTTGCATCTGATGTCTATTCAACAAGAAATAATGGCAGGTTGTCAACAAGTCAAAAAAATCTGATTGGGTATGTGGTTGGTTTTCTTTGACCCACCTGAGCACGTGCACCTGAGCACACTTGCAGCACATGCTACGGCAATTATTACCCATAGTACTTTATGTACTTCAGATCTTCCAGTACAGTGTTCCCTTTGAATTTTACAATTTGTTTCAAGAAGCTTGGCCAATGATAATAATAGTTAAAAAAGGAAGTTTTAAAAAATTGCGGCCTCTCATCAGAGACTTTGTAATGTCTCTGGCATGGGTGCCACATTTACACTTCTTTCCATTTGGGATGACCTGGAGAAAAACTGCTCTTTCATTATGAACAGACATGTATTTTCAAAGCTCTGTGGATAACGGCCATGCTTTCTTCTTTGTTCCGAAGTTTCTCATTCCCATTTACCGAGCTATAAGGACTATATAGTTTAGGCTACTTCCTATCTACCTTGTGCAAAGAATTAGAGAAAGATGCTCTTGTTACCATTATAATTTTAAACACTAGAAATGACATCAGAGGCACGTCAGATGTCACGGGCACAGGAACACTGTGCTCAATATGAGAGAAACGAGGAATTTTTAACGTAAAGGTGAATGAAATCTTACAACTGAAATGAGAAAAGAGGACCAACTTCAAGAAGAAAAGTTATGTAACAAAAGGACTTTCTAATGAAACACTATTAATGAGATGGGGGATAAAAAGTGTAAGGCAGATTAAAGGATAAATGAGTAAATGGATAAAGTTAATGGACAGCTAAAAGGGATTACTATGAAGAATCAGTTCAGAGAGACATAAAAAGCTGAAGCGAGAACAAAGCATGAAAACTTTGGATTAACATCTAAGAACTTGATTTTGAAGGTAGTTAAAATATTAGTGGTAGAATTTATATAGATTAATTTCATTTTATAAGGAATTTGTATAAAGAATGCAGTAATAAAACCAAATTAGGTCAAAATAATCAGATCTCATACCATACTAAGCAAATCACCCAGCTGGAGGAGAAACCAAAGAGCTTTACTTAACAGGCAAAGTGTTGACAATTGAAGAATTTCACATTTTAGAATTTCAGTTCTACCTGATAATTTGTAAAAATTGAAGTGCATCCTTAACAGCTGAAAACACAGCTCTGTAGCATCTTCAAGGCTTCTTTTTCCACTTGAACGATGCAAGAACATCAATGGATCTGTGATTGCTTAAAAGAATTTCAGCCTCTTTTTGTGATTTTTTATTGTATTCACATGACTTCAAGTTTCCTGATTATTATTTATTATTTGTATTGCCATAGCACCTAAAAGCCTAGGTGGCTGGCTGCAAACTGGTTTTTGTAGGTCACATGCAAACATAAAACAAAAGGGATCTAATAGTGTGATAGATGGTGTTGGTAAGCAGCTGCGGTTACTGAGTATGTTGCAGCTTCTCCCTTGGGCTGCTTCACTGGAGCCATTTAATGATGATCCCATCTAAAACCATTTCAAAAGAATGCATGAGGGGGTTTTGTTACTGCTGTAGTGCAAGCCCAGTGTTTAGTTTGCTTCCCTGGTAGGTTAAATTGGTCTTTGCGCTCAAGTGACTGAATTTCAGCTTCACGCTCTAGATGAATTGTCTAACCAACCGTCCTCAAAAAAGGCGAGTAGCCTTGCTGCCCTCTTCACCCCTGAGCAGTCATTCCTGCTTCTTTTGTGCCAACAGCGGTATCTCTACGAGTGCTGTCACTTAAATTAGAGGAGGCTCACAGAACTGAACTGGCAGAAAAGGAGCAGCTCACTGCAGCATTAATCCAATGCCAGCACAGCTGCTAGAAGCCAAATGGGTCTTTCTCCCAGGTGCAGTTAATAGGATCCTGGTGGCTCCCAAATTGTCATCCTGCAATGGTGGAGCACAAAATCTCAAGTACCATTCACAGCCAAAGGGTTAATGCTAACTGTGCAGTGAGGGACAAGAAATTTTTTATGTTCGTGATCAAAAAAATTTGGCTATCGTTCTTCTAATTACCCTGGTTGTAAAATCTACTGTACAACGACGCAGTTCAGATGTTAAAGTATTTGAAAATAGCTTAGAAACGGAATGCCAGTCAGGCTTTAACTTGTACTACTGTAGCACATCTTAAAGCTGGTGTTCAGCCTACATAAGACTTTTTGCATTAGATCTCTTGTCCCAAGGGACGTTGTAGGACGTCCCCTTAAGGCTTGCAGGATGCCATGAGAGAAGATGTATTTGAAGTCTTACCAAACCAGAATGTTAAAACTGAAAAATACAACTGATAAACCAAAATACATGAACTAAATGGTTAAACTGGAGAAATAAGAGCAAAATAGCTTACTCAAGAAATGAGCAGTGGTTTGTAAGACTATGAAAATAACGCTAATGCGACAGTTTTTGTGTCAGTTCAGACTGCTGTGGGCTGTGACCTGAGTGCTACAAGACCGTTCTCTGCCCTAAAAATTATGCAGCCTCAAGTTACAGAGAGCAGCTCTTCAGATGCAGATTTTTTCTTTCTAGGCAGAGTTAAAGCGGTGGCCACAATAATGTTTTACTGCGAGTCATCGCCGCTGCTGTTACAGATGTAAACAAGGAGACAGTCACTACAACTGGCAATTACCAAAAGGATACGGATGCTGTATGACTAGTAAAGCTTTGTCCAACTACTTTCGCAGGTAGACTAGTTACTAACATCTACAGTAGGTGGCGGATTTGTCATTGGCAAGGGATGTTATCGCGATAGCAATGTGCAACACTCCCCACCCCGATTAAAAACTCAGGAAAAACAAGCCTAGGGCGAAAAAGAACTGAGATCATCCTTAGCGAAGCAGTGTCTCGGCAGGGAGAGGCTGCTGTGGCACGGCCACGGCCAGGCCGGTCCCCCCGGCGGGGCAGAAGCCGGAGGGGGGTCCGGGCCGGGGGACCCTTCTCCCCCGCCACCCTCCGAATCAAACCCGACCGGGAAAGCGCTCCTGGGGCGCTCCCGCACACAGGGAGAGGGGCGGCCCCGGCGGCCTCCCCACCTCCTCGGCTCCGCCGCTTGGCGACCTTCCTCCCCTTGCGGACCTCCTCCTCCCGCCCGTGCCTTCCTCCTCCCCCGAGCGCCGCCGCCGCACTGCGAGCCGCGGGCACAGCGCTCCGCACCCCGCCGGCTGCCTCGGCCCGCCCGGCTCTGCCGCCCCTCGCCGGGGCGCTGAGGGGGACGAGGAGGAGGAGGGCGCCCTGGCCGTCCTTCGCGCCCCGCGGGCAGACAGACAGGCAGACAAGCAGGCGGGCAGGCGTGCCCGGCGGGATGCGCGCCTAGCGCCGGCCCGGGCCGAGCGCAGGCCCCGCCGCTGCACCTGGCACCGCCATGGAGAGGCGAGGGGAGGGCGAGCCGCTCTCCCACCCGCTGGAGCCCGAGCCCGAGCCCGAGCCGCAGCCGGCGCCGCCGGGGGAGAAGCGCTTCAGGCTGTGGTACGTGGGCTCGTCGTGCCTGGACCGGCGGACCACGCTGCCCATGCTGCCCTGGCTGGTGGCCGAGATCCGGCGGCGCGGGCAGCGGCAGGAGCCGGCCCGGGAGGTGCTGCTGCTGCTGGGCTCGCCCACGCTGCGCTGCGTGCCCGCCGGCCCCGCCAGCCCCGCCGGGCCCGGCCGGCCCGCCAGCCCCGCGCCCGCCGTCTTCATCTTCGAGCACAAGGCGCAGCACATCGCCCGCTTCATCCACAACAGCCACGACCTCACCTACTTCGCCTACCTGATCAAGGCGCAGCCCGACAACCCCGACTCCCCCATGGCCTGCCACGTCTTCCGGGCCACCGACCCCAACCAGGCGAGTGGGGCGGGCGCAGGGGAAGGGAGCGCTGCCCGGGATGCCCTCGCCGGGGGGGACCCCGGGCGGGGCGCTGCGGCACCGGGACCGGGACCGGGACCGGGACGGCCCGCACACACCCACACCCACACCCACACCCAGGGCTGGGGGAGCCCCGCTCCGACCGGGGCCTCGGGCTGGGGGACAGGGACGGGCCGGGCGGGGCGCGGGGTCCCGGCCCCCCGAGCATCCCGCCGGGACAGCAGCCTCTGCGAAACGCCGGGCAGCGGGACCGGGAGCCCCTTCCCGTCTCCTCCGTCCCCCCTCGCCCCTCAATGTCAGTAGCGCGATTCGCTGTAGGAGCAGAGCGCAGGATCTGTGTTACACCGCCCCTGCAGTGGTGTGAGCGTGGGACAGGATTGAGTATCGGGGCTGGTGGTGCCCCGCAGAGCCCGGTGCGCCCACGGGTCACCCCCGGCACACCTGGCTGGGCTCGGGCACACCTGGCTGGGCTCGGGCACACCTGGATGTGATCGGGCACACCTGGCTGGGCTCGGGCACACCTGGCTGGGCTCGGGCACACATGGGAGTGCTGCGAGCAACGCGGGGCTTGGGTGGGGACGGGGGTGATAAGGTGCCAGCTGGGAAAAAACACCGAACAAGTAAGACTCTGTTTTCCTGACGACCTGACAGGCATTGGCTCGCACTCAAATGCGCAGCAGACTTCGTTCTCCTCCCTGTTTAGGGTATGTAAACGATGGCGGTTTGACAAGCAGCTTGGATAATAGATTTAGTAGAATGACAGCAAGAAAGAGGACTTTTGCGAACAGTCCTTTGGTTGGGTAAGTTGGGACACCTCAGTTTTCGCAAATTGGAGGGAAAACACGTGCAATTAGAAATGCTGGGTTTTAGTGCAACCACTTAGCTGACTTAGCTGAGCAGTTGCTTGGATTTCTTTTGTTTGTTTGTTTTTTAAGTGAAGAGGGCAGGAAGTATCAAGAAAACTTTATTTGAGCTAACACACTGCCAGAAGTTACAACATGGGGGGTTTAGGTGGCATTCATAGCTGTGGCTTAAGCCACCATCCATGACATCCATGACAGCACAGTCGGTATCCCAAGAGGAGGTAACTACGCTTAACTTGCTGGCAGCTGCTGTGGCTGTAGTGCTCTGCCAGGAGAGAGCACGCAAAAACAGCGTGAAATGAAGGGGATCGGATCTGGTGAGGGAGGAGCCAAAATGCCGTGTTAGGAGTCCAACCATATGGACTGAGATTCCTGCTTATGGCAGAAGGTGCTGAATCAAATTTATTTTTGGGGTAGGTCTGCACTGGTACCGTGAGTTTGTAAAACAATCACATACTTCATGTCATGGATACATAGTACTCTAGTGAACATGCGAAATAGTACGTATGTTTACATTTGGAAGGTTGTTTCTGACTAAAGCTTTTGTCTGTATGTCTTCCCGTCTTTATGGCGGAAAATGTCCTTATGTGCATGGAATTAAATCAAACTGATTCTGTGTCATTTGTTTCAAACTGATCCTGTAGGTAAAGTCTTCCTTCTGAAAGAAATTACTAGTGTGAACAAGTTTCCCCTTCTATCTTGTTCTGACAGTATAGTTCTAGTTTTACCTGTCAAGATTTTTTAACCTTGTTATCATTAATAGAGAATGTGTCTCTCACGTAAGTGTTACTCAGCACATGATTTCAAACTACGGAGAGGATAGTAAGTGCACAGCCAGTGATGTGATTCACAAGTGTCTTGATTAAGAGGCAAGGTTTTTCAAGGTATCAAAAGGCAAAGAATTTTTTTCCCCTCTGGAGTTTTGCTGAGGCTTGGTTGGCTAAGCCTGTCGAGGTCTCTAGATGTTGGTCTGTGCTTAAGCTTAGTCCTGAGTGGATGAAGTCAGGCTGCAGGTTGCTAGCTCCAAAAATCTTTTGAAGCTCTTAATTGTTTCTTACAAAATTGACACTGCCCTTGCACGTTTTCAAGATCTTTATGTGCTTCTCTTTCATAGTGGTTATATGAGCCCTGTGTTGTGTACTAGCTTAGAAAGTATTTTTCGCAGCTGTTATTTTAGGACGACCTCATTTTCCATCTTAGGCTGTAGAGACTTTCAGCCAATGTAAGTTGGCATTGCTACTGAGAGAAGTGATCCTGTCGTCTTGAAGCCTCAACCCCTTGTTCCTTCCTCCTGGCTTTGTCCTCATGGCAGCACAACTGTTTGTGCAGCCGCACAGCAAACAGGATAAGAGAATTGACTGGTGTTAAACTTGCTTTTCCCCCACTTTTTCTGGCTTATTTCCAAACTGCTTTTCTCATTTGCTTTACTATGAAGCTCTAATACCATTTACGTCAAGACAGGTGGGTTGGAGGCACAAGGTGTCAATGAGTAGCCAAGAAGGGGGAGGATCAGATAGCCTTTCCAGAAGTGCTAGAAAAGTTCAGTTCCAGAGAAGTTCTGGGTACTCCATCACTGGGATTGCTCAAAGCCTTGTTAGATGGGGTCGTGAGCAACCTGGTCTAGTGGAAGGTGTCCCTGCCTGCGTTAGGGGGGGATGGAATTAGCTGGTCTTTAAGATTCCTTGCAAGCCAAATCATTCTCTGATTCTGTGAAGTTATACTGACTTCAGATTAGCCAGAGATGACTCCAAACCCATGGTGTTATCCATTTTGGCAGTATTAAGTTTAGTAGCATGCTAAGTCACTCCGGAATGAGGGAAGAGTGCAGGAGATGTTAAGTGGTCTATGAGTTAGAAGAGTGCTAACTGCAATTTTTAATGGTGGATGTATATTGTGAAAGTGAGAGGTTAAAGACTGACTTCTAAGAGATTAGTGCTACCATCATAATTCAAAAAACAATATAGGTGAGAATGAAAGTTTTGGCTGCAAGCCTGTTTCTTTGTCCACCAGCAGTATTGCACAATGTTTAGGATGCACGTGCATTCATTATGACCACAAAAAGGGCTATTATTCGTTAGAAAAAAACAATACTTCTTGCCATTCCCTGTAAATTTCTTTACCAGATGACCGATAAAAAGCCAATGCAATATGTGCTCTGTTGACACCAGGTGGAAAGTTAATATCTTTTGATGTTATTTGCTGTGACTGAAATAAAGTGGAAGAGTGAGGTAGTATGAAACAACTTCTAATTTTTTTTGAAAGCTTGCAAATTTTAGGCAGAGCTGAAAAGTAGGTGGGTCGACTCCTGTTCTGGAGTAGTACTTTGGCAGAATGTCAAACCCAGATCTCAGCTTGTTGGCATGGGAGTGGATGCTAAGATGCTTTTATTAGGGAGTGGGGTGTGTGTGCATCTTTTGCTGTTTAATAACAAGGGGAGACATCTGAAGCCATCTGACTGGTGGAGGTGGGGAAAAAAATTCCCTTTTTTTCCTCTTCTTCCCCCTCCCCCCCCTCAGAATTATTAGTGTTTGCTGCTTCCTGTAACTTTTCAAAGTAGTAGCCAGCTGAAGTGCATAAGGGTAGTTGTTTAGTGTTACCTACTGGCATCTGAATAGCAGCCAGAGATTTGTTAGTTTTGTATTGCCGTCACTTGAGAATTACCTAGGATGCACAGAGCCTGTCCGTAGACATCAGATGACAGCATTGTCTCATTTTATATTTGACAGATTTTCTTTACAATCCTTGTAACAGATTTACTTTTTCAATGAAAAGTTAGAGTTTATAAATATGACAGGCATACCATTCTCGCAACCACCAAGAAAAGCCTATTTGATTAGTGCTTCAACACATTTTGAACATGAAATACTGATTTTATTCTGTAAACCAGATTTTAATTTTGTGGAACAAATTGATGCAGTTTGACAATTGCTTTGGGTTACCTGCTCTCTGGGGGAGAAGCTTATAGTATCTTTTTCGGTGCTTTATTTTTTTTAATTATTATGGTCATCTGGATTATGAGGGGTGAATTTTCTTTAACTTGAACCGGCATTCTAAATCAAATTATACTATGATTGATTCTTACTTAGTTCTTACTTAACTGGAGGAAGCAACTTGATGCATTTTGGTTTTCTTTTAGAAAACTTACGAGCGATGATCAGAATATATTGTTAGAGGGTTTCAAAAGTAATCCAAGCTGGCTGTGAAAGAAAGACATTCAGATGCACAGACCTCAGTAAGGTTTAGCTCTTGTGGATATAATCTATGGCTGTTTCTTTGTGCTACACTCATGCATTAAGGGTCTAGGCTTTCTCAAGGTGAAGCAGAAATAATGAAGTCTTTTGCTGACAATGTAAAGCTGTGATAAGAACTGGAGAGGCAGAAGGACAGAGACAAGAGCAAAGATAGCCTGCTTGTCAAAAGCACTTGTTTATTCCAGGAGCGTGTCTCTTGCCTGTTGGATAATGTGTTTCAGTAACGCAAGGCCAGGAGACACCTTGTTCTGAAAAATGAGGCATCAGCACAAAGTGTAGGAAAAGTAGGCTTTTGTGCTGTAACAATACCATGTTACATAAAGTTTCTTATTGAAGAATGTAAGTTAGAAGTGTTTGAAGAAGAAAGTTTGTCAAGTTTAAGTTCATATTTCTATTGTCCTTTGATTTTTATGTGATATAGGAGCATGAGCTGAATGGCAATAAAGTCTTTGTTATAAGAAGTGTGTATGTACAGCATTGTTGCAATTCATATCAAAATGTTGCACTTGGTTGAGTTATCTGATAAGATGTGTTTTGAATAGATACAACAGACATGACAAAACATGTAGGCTCTACCTTTTGAAGGATTCTGCAGGAAATTAGAGAGATGACATTTGGTTGCTAAGTAGATGAGCACAGTTGGATTGCAGAGGAAAGAGGCAACACTGATTTCCATGAGCAAGATAGGTTGTCCCAGTTTTATCAAGAAAACAAGTCTTGGAGAGACCAAAAACAAAGAAAAAATGTTCTCTTAAGTTCATGCAGGTCAGGATTTCATTCGTGGGGTGAGAAACTGAAAAGCAATGACTCAGAACAAAGCATGGATGCTAAGGGCTTTCGATGAATGCATAATTGTTTGGTGAGCAGCCTTATTATCTCCAGCTTACATGGGGACACAGCCTCTGATGATAAGTCTGCACTCCCTTTTTTTCAAAAACTGAAGGTTGAGAGCTGAAGGCTTCTTTTTGTTCTCCTTAATGATAAATTTAGCACTTTTTTTTTTTTTTTTTTTTTGCAAATGAGAGCACTTTTCATTTTAAGGTTGTGAAGCTATCTTTAGATTCCAGTTTTGAACATCTTGTCCATAATAATTTTCTCTCACGTTCCAAACAGAAGAAATAATGAAAACATTAGCATTGTTCATTGTTTCTAAATGGTGATACATAGCCTTTTTATCTCTGGTTAATGTTTAGGAGAGAAAAGAGGATGGTTTTAAATTATCCATTACGTTTGTAGCAAAAGTTAATGAATTTTTCCTTTTGCATTTCATGAAAACCACTCCATCATTTGAGGAATAGGAGCAATGTCTCAGAGGATTTTATTTTCAGAAACGCAAAATAAAATCCAGAATGTTAAATAAATGAAATTATATAAGATCATTGAGAGTGCCTTTAGATAAACAATGACCAGATAATAAAGCTGTCTTAGTTAATGAAAGGAGTTTGTATGCATCTGAGAATACCAAATCAAGGCTTCTCTTTTGATTGTCTGTTTTTACGGGCAGGTGTTTTTTTGTGTGTTTGTTTGTTTTTGGTTTTTTGTCCTGTCTTTCAAACCTAGAGGCAGTTCCTTTTGAAAATAATCAAATAGAAAACTGACTTAATAAAAGGTTTGGCTAGCTTATATGTGTCTTGGCAACAGGGAGAGTCTGATTTTTAGGGACGATAAAAATCTCAGACCAAAGTGCTTGAAGGTGGTTATTTATAAAAGTGAATGCTCTAAAAGATTCAGTTGCTAAACAGCCATTGTGAAATAGTGGTGTTTGTGACTCCTATCAGTCTGTGCTCTTTGCTAGAGCCTGGTACAGCATTTGATGTGCAGTTCACCCTTCCTTGCATCCCTTCCATCCATCTTCTGTGTTTGCCTGGAACTCCCCGAGCATCATGAGTTTCTCTGAGGTGAAGTGGTGAATACTGTGATAAATTTCAGGCACAGATCTTGGAGGATGCCCAGTCTGCAGGGCATGCATTTTTTCATCAGCTTTGGCACGGTCCCCTCATGGTACCAGCTGTCCTCTGCCACCTGGTTCTATTTTCTTTGTGGTTTCAGATTGTATTTCAAGTAGAGAGACAAGAATGAAAAAGAGGAGTTTATTTCCAGTGTGGCTTTTGTAATTTGTCCCATACCTTCATGTTCTGTGCTGTTCTGAGGCACCTTTGGAGACCACAAGGAGATGACTGGGTAAAAGGACCTACTTATTAGATCATTAAATGATGTGGTGTTTCAGGGCTGCTGGAAAGCAAACTTAAGGCAACAAAATGAAATTACTTAATTTACAAACAGGCTCTGTGCTTTCCTGTTCCTCGACTGTAATATATTATCTCTCACCTTATGTTCTGACACAAATAGGTACATCCAGACCATATACAGTTACATAGGTTCCAAAACAGAGCATCACTAATGCAAGATAGCATAGGATTATTGCACAACCAACTCTATCTCCCCTGAAGAGATCAATGTATAAAAAGACAATACTGAATGTCACAGGGCATGATGGAAATGTGGAAGTAGTTACCTCCAGGGATGGATGAGCTGTGTGACTTCCTATATTGTGATTTATTTTGGCTACCAAAGAACATGCATCAGTTTTGTATATGCTTGTTTTCATCCATTAACATGTTGGGGGTTTTTATCCTATTCTGATTTATTAATCAGGTGACAACTGGTAGATCAGTGAGGTGAAAATATAAACTTCCTTGATGGTCCTGTAGATCTGAAAGTACTCTGGTAATTCAGTCTTCCTCTCAGTGTTCAGAGGTGAACCTGTTTGTGCTGTACAGGGTTGGTTCTGGTAGTATATTTAAGACTGCAGAGAAAAGGATATGAGAACCCAAAGAAGCAAACAAAACCGGGTGCATTTGACTCAAAAGGCTCACAGCAGCCCATATTGTATTAGTCTTAAGTTTTAGATTTTTATAAAAGTTAACTATATATCTTGAAAAATACAGTTAGTCTTCATTCTGAGCACAGTCACACTCTACCAGCACAAAACCTACAATCGTCTAACGCTCTCTCCCTTCCTTGCCTCTGCCTCCATAGCAGCCTCCCTGCTTGAAATGAACAGCACTGAACCCTGCTGTTTGAGGCAAAGCCTGCTTAAGGCCATCCCTCTTAAGTGAAATGGGCTGCTTAGTTCCCCCGCCCCCTCTTCCTGCTGCAGGGAATTAGGATTTAGAGTGAGAAGTTAATTACTTGGTCCTCTTCTGAAGAGGATGGTGCTGCCAGGATTTCTGCTGCTCCTCTAGCAAAATCGGGGGGGGAAAAGAAAGGGAAAACCATGGCAGCAGTGAGACCTCTAGGTTTTACCTTCTTAAGGTGACATTTTATGTCATGGCTTCAACTGCAGTGCCTAAATATGGCTTTTCTGTCCCACTGCATGGTTTTAGTTATTTAAGTTTGAACAAAAACATGCAACATGTACTTAGAAGGCTATTATAACATGAAGGCTGTTCAGTCTAGGTAGATGACATAAATACATGTATATCATGTCTTAAATTTTATTTTTCTTTTCAGAGCCTCTAAAAGATGTCACAAACTACTAAGTGATCTAGATGCGGTATAACTCCTTTCAGTTTGGATCATTTGTAAGAGGCAAAATCCTTCAGTCAAACCACTGCAAAAAAGAAAAAAAAACATTTTTAATGAACTCCTAATGCTAATCAGAAAATCTGCTTGGTGCTTTGGAGGAATTCTATCTACTGAACCGTATTTCCTAACTTTATAAATTTCTTATACTGGTGAGTTTTCTTCACTTCTGCTCAATCTGGTTGCTTTCTCATGGAACCGATGATTTCCTTTTATTTTTTTTTTTTAATTAATTTTATCTCTTTGGAATTAAATAGACTTTTACAAATAATCTTTTCTGGAAATTAGGAAGGGCAATATGGTAAGGTTTTTCTTGTTCTGCATGTCTGGAACCACCGAAGAAAGGTAGGATTCTAAAGTATTGAGCACTTGGAGCTTTTGTGAAGGATTAAATTAATTTGAAATGCAAACGTCAGAGGGAGCTTTGTTGAAAGCCAGTGTGAAAGACTTGTAGAAGCTGTTGGGTAAGATAAAAACAATACCATAGAAGTGTGGGTTTTTTCCAGTTCTACTATTCCTAACTCTGGTTTCCCCCCTCCCATTATAGCTGACTTAAAGTGTATTTCAGTCATGAAGTTAATTTTTGTATGTTGATAAACTTGAACAAGCAGCTTGCTCTGTTAAAATGACTAGGGTTATGCTTGATTTCATTACTCTTCTTGGCAGGAACATATAGATCTGCATTGTTCTGTTTAGAGACCCTTGATGCGTTAAAAAAACATGTTGTGGGAAGTCAGAATATTATCCTTCAGGGCATAGCAATGACTGCCTTCCAGACTGTTCACAATTTTGGTTTTCCTAGCAATATTAATAAATATTTGTTTTTTAGAATGCTGATGTTAAATATATTTTGTGTACTGTGTGACGCAGATATGGGTTTCCTGTTATGTTAATTTGAAAAAAAGGCAAAACCCATCAATGTCCCAGGAACTTTGGCAATAGTCAGTGGCCTGTGGGTTCTTGGGTATTTTTGAAACAGAGTAAATATTCAGTAACAGAGCAGTGAAAGACTGGGACGTGCAATGCTAATTTGTTGAAGCATATTTTTATGTGCCTTCTCATAGTTTGTTTCCTGCTTTAGCTTGATTATTCCTAACAACTTCATCTCAAGTTACGGTAGGATTTCTAAATAGAAATAGAGTAGGGTAGTATATATTTAACAGTGTTGTATCTGCCAGCAAGGAACCAGTTGCTTTCTTTAGGACTGTTTGGCTGGAAGGGAAGAAACAAAGCATCATACCACCTCCAGCTAAACCCTGGAATGGAAGCCGATCTATGACCTTCAGGTGCTGTACACACACAAAAGTCTGCAATTCCTGCTTGCCCCAGCTCTGTCATAGCATGCAAAATTATAGCTTTGGTAGTCTGAGGTGAAAAAATTCATTCCTGCTTGTGTGCAAATTAGAAGGAGAAGGGATCGTGTGTGCGACCTGCTGCCATACTTGGCAGTGAAAATGAATACCAGACTGCCCTCAGTGTCAAGGTACTTCTGTGGCAAGCTAAGGAGTTAGGATAGAAATTGCCAAACTGTAACTATACTTTGTGAAAAACAACAAAACAAGAACATAATTTAAGATGCTGAAATGCTGCTCTGATGTGCAAATCACATAACAACTGATAGGAGAGCTTTCTATAGAAAATACTGCTCTTCGTATAACATTTGAGTTAGGAAGTGTACAAGGCTTGTTTTTTGTGGAGAAAGATTTCAAATAAGTATGCCTTTTATAAGAAATACTTCTGTCCTGGCTTTATGGTCGTACTCGATGCGAGTCCCTTAATTTTCTCTGCAGCAGGACTGCGAGCTTGAGCAGTACAAAGAGAAATTAGTGAAGAGGATAAACTTTTTTGTAAACCAGCTACCTTATAAATAGAGGCAAGATGTTGGGTCTTCTTCAGCAGCACTTTTTTTGGTGAACCTTGCCAGAAGAGAAAATCAAGTGAGCCTTTCAGTAGGTGCAACACATCATACTTTTATTTAAATTATTCACACACGCAGATTATCCCTGGCATATTCAGATTTAGCCTTGAGGAAATTTGCTGACCTAAATGTGGGAGCAGAGTGGGAGCAAGGCAACATGATTAAAGCCAGCTCAGAAGGAGTGGGTTTACATCCTGGCACTATGCCTTGGATTCCCTCTCTGCTTAGTGCTAGGGAGAACTAAAAATAATACCTGCAGTTTAGTGGGATGCTGTGAAGTTTACAAAATGACTGAGTTTCCTCCATAGTGACCTTCTGTCTGCAAAAATCACCACAGAGGAAGGTGATATAAAAAAAATAGTATAGAGCTATCATCAATCTGTATGAATGCTGTGGGTTTTTTGAGGGGATATATTTCTCTTTGCTCAATAAGCATGTTGTCCTAAAAATATACAGCACCACAGCTGGGAGTAAGAAATGTGGAAATTGGCCCAGACTGCTAGATTGATGAGCTCTGTGTTTCTTTATATGACCAAGTATTTTTTTTTCTGTATGATCACCCACTCTTCTGCACTTCCCCTGTTTTACTTAAAACCATAGTCTTACTAGTTGTTCTTATATGGGAATTTGAAAGGGCACTTCACTTTTAGTGACAATTATAGGTTAAAACTAATTTTCAACAGTACCATCAGTTATAAGATGAACAGAAGTTTAATTGTGCCATTTTATTTCTTATCTGAGTCTTAATTTTTCTGATTTAACAACCTATTTGATATGCTTTGGCTCTGAGTTTTCACATGACCACCATAAAAAGGTCAGATTTTGAAGAGGCAGTTAATACTTGGATTTCTGCAACACAACAGAGTGGATGGTTCAGGATGTTACTTCTGAAATTGTCAACCTCAGGCAGGCCAGGGATGTATATGTGTATGCTGCTGTTCATTACCTATCAAGTAGTAAATCTTCAAGACTCACTTTTTAACTGACTTATTGTAAGTTTTCCTATTATGCTAAAATAGAATTATCAGAATGAAATGTTGCAGCGCTAATTCATGGTTAGCCAAACTAGCTTGAAAAAAATCCACAGAATTCCACTGGCTTTGAAATTCATTTTGAAGATTTAAAAATTCTAACTGTAGCTCTGTGGAAATCTCAAAATACTCAGTGGTGTCCCACAGGTTGTTGCTGACCTTGTAGAAACACTGCACCCAGCTCCGGCATGCTTATACAGCTGTAGATGTAATAGTTAACACCTAGTGAGCATTTTACCAGTGTGTTTTTATCTTAACTCTGCTATATATTGTAGCCTTTTTCGTAATGATTTGAATCATGGCTGCATCTTTATCATGCTTTTGGGTGGGATTACTGATTTCAAGTAGTAATAGGTAGAGTGTAAGTTCTAAACTTAGGTTCATCTGAGGTTATTTTTAGACAGCTTAAGCTCTATTTTTGTGTTATAAAGAATATAAAGTATTTAAATCTGTTACCTATGTAAAATATAGAAAATGCACTCTTTCGGCCCTGTGTACTGGGCTAGCGTGTTAGGAATAAAGAGTAGGCTTAATGGTGTCCTGTTACAGAGGTCAATTAATTTACTTGAGCATACTGCTGCCACGTGGGCTCCCCAGCCATATTACAGGGAGCAGTGTACATGGATTGTAATGGATCATTGCTCCTGGAAGGGCTGTTGTTATGCACCAATAAGAGCCCTGCATGAAACTGTGCAGGGTCTGCTTCATGCTTTCATCCCTGATTTAATTGCTTTGGGTTGGTTTCAGGGGACTATTCAGTGAACAACTTAAGACTCTGGACAGAGTCCTCCTCTGAAATCGGATCCAAGGCACACAGGTCATTGTGACTGCATTGCACAGTGTTTTGCTATGAGATCACTAGCTCCTAGATCGTATTGCTTTACTGCTCTGTTACTGCTTTAAGTGTCATCCTACTAGTGTCATGAAAGTAATACTCCTGAAGTTTTTTGCTTCTACCTGTACCGTTCCTATTAAAATGTCAAAATACCTTTCAGCCCATTTCAATAAGCAGATGAATAAAGATGTGACAGGTTTCTGATTCAGATTCAGTACTGGATGCTATTGCCATTTGGAGCCTTGCAGAGACCTAAGAAAACACTAAATCTACATGCCACTAAAAATTTGCATGACTTTATTGTGTGCACTGGGAATGTTCATCCAGGGGAGCACATTTCTGGAAGGGATGTTTTCTCTAGTTGATGCCTGTGAATAGCTGCAGTGTAGACAGGGTTGGGAACCACAAAAGAAGATAATGGGAAATCTGGTACAGAAATCAGAGCTGTACACACAACAGTCAAGAAAACAGATCCCTATGAGATGCCTTGCTATTTGTCAGCAGATTAATTAGTTTTCAAGAGTTTGGACTTTTTCAGTCTTTTTACCATATGTGTATGGAAGACTACTGCTTACTACTTTCTCATGTCATGTCTCTTGCTTTTCTGTTTTTCTCAGTTCCTTGAAATTGTCCCAGTCAGGATTACAATCTTTGGTTTTGCAGTAGTTGTTGGTACTGCATGCAGTACTGTTAATCATGAAGAGTCATGATTCTGACCATAGGGGAAAAAAGATAATAATCCCTTTACTCCTACTTCTTCCCACAAACCCATTGGCCCCAAAACAAAACTGTTAAGAAAAAAAGCAACCGTTCTTTCTTTTAAGTGTCTGCTGCCAGGAACTGAGCTTTTCATACAGCTATCGTTCCTGATAGCTATCAGGATTATAACAAATTTAGCTTTATTGCTATTCATATGGCTAAGTTTCACATTTTAGAATTATCACTAAGACTAGCTCCTCTTCTGCCTTTTTTTTTTATCCCTCCACTTGCCATTAACCGTTTTTTTTTTAAATATATGTTCTGTTAACAGCTGTTTATTTAACAGAAACTCGAACATAAAATTTTATGTAAAAATAAGCACGCATTTTAATAGCACTATTCTAATTGTTTTACTTGCTTAAAGTTCCTTTGTGTTTAGTTTCACCTTCACACCCTTTCTTTAAAGCACATGACCTGTACAAGTTTATTTTTACGTCACACTGCCAATGGCTGATGAGAAGTGAAAGTTGGTTTCCTCGGTGATTAAGGCAGTTGCATTGTGTTTCAGAAGGAAGGTATGAGTAACAAAAAACCCTCAAACAAACAAAAAACCCTCAAACAAACAAAAACCCCCAACTTCTGCTGTATAGGGAAAGGATGCTGTGCTGCATGATAGAAGGCTATAATATTAGCAAAGTAACTCCTGCAGTGTGATGTGAACAGCTGAGTCATTTATAGCTGGTACTGAGACAAATAGCTGCTGAAGGATGTTTGTTATTGCATTGCTGCTGCTACAGCTGGTAGATTGCCTGGTTAAGAGCAAAGTAAACTTGAACCCGGCAAGAACTGCTGTGAAAAGTACACTCTAGATAAGCATACTTTAATCTCTGGAACATTTAATTGGTTCAACAGCACTTTCTAGTGCCTCAGGTTTTCAAATGTGCAAACATATTCATGGCATTGACATAATTAGCAATTTTTAATTTATTCTTCTCTGTGAATACACTAGTAATTGTAGCAGAGGTCACATTCTTTTTTTACTGTTAGTAAAGTTAGTGTTCATATATCAAATTATAAAGTTAATATGTGTCCTTGAAAATCTCCTGACTTACTTCTCTGCTTCTTAATGTAGTATCAGGCTGCTATTGTAGGTCACTATGCTGATCTTTTATCTATCTAATGAGGTTTGAATGTGTTTAATATGAGCCTCAGAGTATGCTTTCCACACAGCTATGTAAAATTAATCCTTTCAAAAACTTGTATTCAGTTTGTGGTCTTTGAACATCATCTCCATCTGGTTTTGACAGATCAGTTGCTGGTAAATATTTTTGAAGTGTGTTTAGTTCCTTAGTACAGTCATTCTGGTAACTATCAGTCAAATACTGTCATCTATAAAACACTGTTTGAAATCTAATTATAAGACAAAGAGGGCTTCTACCTTCCTTAGTAATGTGTTTGCCTCCCAGCTCACAAATGTTTTTTTCTAAGCAAACACTCAAAAATGAGAATCAAGAATAACTCCAAGCCCCTGCCCCAATGCACTGTGGCAAAGGATGAGCAAGTAGAGTTTCTAACAATGCTTCTATTCTCTCGCTGGTCTTAAAGAAGTTGGCAATTTAATGGGCCTTGAAACTGTATCTAACAAAATTTCAGAGTGCCATTTCAGAGACGACAGCAACATAGGTTAAACCTAGGGGGAAAATCAGGAAGAATTCCCCTGCTCGGTGAGGTAATTGTAATGCTTCAAGGGAGTGCTTGCAATCTGTTGGAACAATGATTAGTGGCAGCTCAGAAGAAAGGGAAGCTTGTCTGGTCCTGTGTGAAAATCAAGCTCCTGAGTAATGAACCAGTGACTGTGACAAATATATTCCTTCTATTTCTTGATTTGTATTATTTCTAACACCAAATGTGATTAGTTGCTGGTTTCCTTGCAGATGTAGCACTACAACTACAAATTTACAACAAAAATAGATATCTAAATACCTTCCTGGACGTCAGACCTCCCAATATCCATGTTACCACTTGTCTGCATTCTTTGAATTTGGTAACGTGAAGGGAAAAAAACCCAAACACAGCAGTAATTTATTCAAGTATATTGCATCTAGGCAGTCACAGGTCCAAGTCCCATAGAAAGCCAGACCCTTATACCCCATGTCTTTTGGCCATGGAGCTCAGTGCCCCAATAGTTCTTCATTACTCATTTCATTCAGTCACTTTTGTCTGTCAGTGTGGATGATCTCAGCCTGAAGCTGGGGTAGAGATGACAGTATACATCAGTGCATACCTCTTGCTCCAGTCTACAAACTAACAGATGATGTTGGCTAAGGAAAGAGAAGGTATTAACTACATCAAAAATTTCATATTTTAAAGGATTATTTTGCATGAAAATGTTTTTGAATAGCTCAAGAATGGAAATTTCTTTCCATAAAGGAATTTCTGTATGCCTGAGAAATAGATTGTAAACAAATTTCTCAGATAAGATGTAATCTTTTAGAGATGAGTAAATTTTAAAAACGAAAAAAGTACTGATGGAGGTGGGTTGACTTTGTGTGCAGAATTATTAGGACCGTAAACGAGATATTTTCAAGAACAGATTGAGTCACTGGCAATGTTTAATAGTCCAGATTAACAAAAATGCCTGTTTTAAGTCTTTGGGGAGCTCTAATGATTGTGTATTTCTCCAGCTTTTCAGTGAAGGATGATAGCGTCTGATTAAAATTTCCCTGTACCTTCTATCCTAATTATATTTGCTCAAGCATAGGTGACTTTCACTTTGCTATTTCAGATTCTGAATATCTGATTTATATGTTGCATCCTTCACTGTGTACCTTAGGAATTTTCACACACAATGGTACGAAATGGAAACATCCATGCCTTCCAAACAATTTACATGGGAACATTTAGACCTTGTAAAGTAATTTGAATGTGATCAAGCGTAACTGAATTTTTTGTAGCTGGTTCTGCAGTTTCACATAAAGGAATCTGCAAATACAGTACTGATGGCTGCTTTGAATGACATGAGCCCTGTTTCAACAAATGGTGACCTTTTGTCTGTGGGACTCATCATCTTTAAATGTCCAGCTCTCTATTAGGTAAGTTCCTTTCCTATAAGCCTTTCCTTCTAGATCCCCTGCTAAGAACATGCAGCAGGGATCATATCTATAATTTCTAATAAAGTACCTTACTTCAGGTTGTTTCCCAGCTTGTAAACAGCCTTTGTGACCTTGCAGTCATGCTGCTGCCTTTTGAGCTGCAGTTCCTGGTTGAACATAATCACGCAGTGTTACAGCTGGGCTGGCTCAGAAGTGCCAGTTGTTGCATGAACAACATTATTCTGCTAATGTCTGCATGCTCAAAAACATAGAAGTGATGATTCTTTCCAAGCTTGTTTCTAAAGACAGGCCTTTCAGGTGTTCTTGGACAAGTCTGGCTGACTTCAGGAAGTTGG